>CM056059.1:324584394-324819394 GCA_029574335.1 Rana kukunoris | reverse complement strand
TCCTCTTCTGGGGTCCCCCCCCCCCCCCCCTGCAGGTGCTCCTGGCTCCTCCTCTTCTCAGTGTACCACTATAGAAAGCTGCTTCCAATCATGGAACACCTGCTGACTCGATCCTGTGCTGCGCTGCCTGTATCCATAGATATAGACAGCACGGCTTTGCCTCGTCGCAGGATTTGATTGACAGCGGCGGGAAGCCAGTGGCCTCAGCAAAGCCCGCGAGACCAGGAAAAAAGGGCAGAGAGCTGCAGACGGGCACTGGATTGAGCGAGGTCAATCTGTCACTGGTCTTGCAGTGTCCGGCCCCCCTGAGCCCCCATTTTTTTTTTCATTTTTTTTTTTGTGGGCGTGATCCCGCGTGACTCTCATCACAGCTTCTCGGCTCTTCATTGGATAGATTGATAGCAGCGCAGCCATTGGCTCCCGCTGCTGGCAATCAAATCCAATGACGCGGCCGGGTCATACACTCAGAGTCTATGGACGCCCAGTGTATGACACAGGAGCGCGCCCGCATGGTAACCCCCTCAGGAGAGAGCTTCTCCTAGGGGTTATCTAATGCGGGGAGGAGCCGCCGTCGGACCCCAGAAGAGGAGGATCGGGGGCCACTCTGTGCAAAATGATCTGCACAGTGGAGGCAAGTATGACATGTTGTTGTTTTTTTTTTTTAAACCTTTACAACCACTTTAAGGATTTGTAAGTTGCAATATATTTATTGTTTTCGGGTTGAAGTACTTCCTTGCGTTGAATGCAACAAAAGGCGAAAAAATGGTCGGCGCGCGGCGGGAGGTGTGTGTATATATAGTATAAAATTCCCCGGCATTCCACCCTTCTAGGTGGCAAGGAGGACCCGTCTAAATGGGTTTCTATTTACAGTGACTGGTTCACAGTTTGCAAATATGACGGAAGAGGGAGAGGGAGTGTCCGCAGCTGCATATTTTCTCACATTCCCCACCGGATTACCCACAGAGCCGGATCGTTTACTGCTTGCAGCTCGTCAGCGGCTCATTTCTCTGTGACAAATCAGGTGATGCTGTGCTTTACCTGTGTGACAAGGCTGGCAGCAGCTGTGATATCATTGTCCCTCAGTCTGGTGACACGTGGATTTGTCACGTGTGTGTGTCGTTGGTTGGTTTTTATGTGAAGTACGCTCCCCCCCCCTTTTTATTAAATATATATAATTAAAAATGTATATAGCCGATATCAGGTTTCGATATTTGGGACATATAAAAAACTTTTTTTTTTTAAATAAACACAATTTTCTACACAAATATTGTATAAAGTGAACATGTTGGGCCTCTTTGACATGATAAGCCCACTCAGATCCGCCTGTCCATTTTTCAGGCAGATCCGAGCGGGCAACCCATTGAACTCCTATGGGCAGGCGGATGTTGGCAGAGATGTGTCCGCTGACACTCACTTGCCATCCGATCCGCTAAAAACAGACGTATGGCAATACGTTCAGCCATCCGTCTATCAGATCATGCTGTCCATTCTCTTCTGATCTCCCTATAGAAATCAGTGGGGCTCCGAAGGGTCCCTCCCCGCTTAGTGAGCAGAGATGGACCTGTCATCCGCCGGCAGGGGTATCTTCTAGGGAAGAGGAGGAGGAGCAGAGAGGCATTTTCTAGGGAAGAGGAGGAGGAGCAGAGAGGCATTTTCTAGGGAAGAGGAGGAGCAGAGAGGCATTTTCTAGGGAAGAGGAGGAGGAGCAGAGAGGCATTTTCTAGGGAAGAGGAGGAGGAGGAGCAGAGAGGCATTTTCTAGGGAAGAGGAGGAGGAGCAGAGAGGCATTTTCTAGGGAAGAGGAGGAGGAGCAGAGAGGCATTTTCTAGGGAAGAGGAGGAGGAGCAGAGAGGCATTTTCTAGGGAAGAGGAGGAGGAGCAGAGAGGCATTTTCTAGGGAAGAGGAGGAGGAGCAGAGAGGCATTTTCTAGGGAAGAGGAGGAGGAGCAGAGAGGCATTTTCTAGGGAAGAGGAGGAGGAGCAGAGAGGCATTTTCTAGGGAAGAGGAGGAGGAGCAGAGAGGCATTTTCTAGGGAAGAGGAGGAGGAGCAGAGAGGCATTTTCTAGGGAAGAGGAGGAGGAGCAGAGAGGCGTTTTCTAGGGAAGAGGAGGAGGAGCAGAGAGGCGTTTTCTAGGGAAGAGGAGGAGGAGCAGAGAGGCGTTTTCTAGGGAAGAGGAGGAGGAGCAGAGAGGCGTTTTCTAGGGAAGAGGAGGAGGAGCAGAGAGGCGTTTTCTAGGGAAGAGGAGGAGGAGCAGAGAGGCGTTTTCTAGGGAAGAGGAGGAGGAGCAGAGAGGCGTTTTCTAGGGAAGAGGAGGAGGAGCAGAGAGGCGTTTTCTAGGGAAGAGGAGGAGGAGCAGAAAGGCATTTTCTAGGGAAGAGGAGGAGGAGCAGCAGAGAGGCATTTTCTAGGGAAGAGGAGGAGGAGCAGAAAGAGGCATCTTCTAGGGAAGAGGAGGAGGAGCATCTTCTAGGGAAGAGGAGGAGGAGCAGAGAGGCATAGGAAGAGGAGGAGGAGGAGAGGAGCAGAGAGGCATTTCTAGGGAAGAGGAGGAGGAGGAGCATCTTCTAGGGAAGAGGAGGAGCAGAGAGGCATCTTCTAGGGAAGAGAGGAGCAGAGAGGCATCTTCTAGGGAAGAGGAGGAGGAGGCATCTTCTAGGGAAGAGGAGGAGCAGAGAGGCATCTTCTAGGGATAAGGAGGAGGAGCAGAGAGGCATCTTCTAGGGAGGGAAGAGGAGGAGGAGCAGAGAGGCATCTTCTAGGGAAGAGGAGGAGGAGGAGGAGCAGAGAGGCATCTTCTAGGGAAGAGGAGGAGGAGGAGGGAGGAGCAGAGAGGCATCTTCTAGGAGGAGGAGGAGCAGAGAGGCATCTTCTAGGGAAGAGGAGGAGGAGGAGCAGAGAGGCATCTTCTAGGGAAGAGGAGGAGCAGAGAGGCATCTTCTAGGGAAGAGGAGGAGCAGAGAGGCATCTTCTAGGGAAGAGGAGGAGCAGAGAGGCATCTTCTAGGGAAGAGGAGGAGCAGAGAGGCATCTTCTAGGGAAGAGGAGGAGCAGAGAGGCATCTTCTAGGGAAGAGGAGGAGCAGAGAGGCATCTTCTAGGGAAGAGGAGGAGCAGAGAGGCATCTTCTAGGGAGGTAAGGAGGAGGAGCAGAGAGGCATTTTCTAGGGAGGGAAGAGGAGGAGGAGGAGCAGAGAGGCATCTTCTAGGGAAGAGGAGGAGGAGCAGAGAGGCATCTTCTAGGGAGGGAAGGAGGAGGAGCAGAGAGGCATTTTCTAGGGAAGAGGAGGAGGAGCAGAGAGGCATTTTCTAGGAAAGAGGAGGAGGAGGAGCAGCAGAGAGGCATCTTCTAGGGAGGGAAGGAGGAGGAGCAGAGAGGCATCTTCTAGGGAGGAAAGGAGGAGGATAGGGATGATGTACCATCAAATCTTGGGTGAGAACCTCCTTCCATCAGCCAGGGCATTGAAATGGATCGTGGATGGGTCTTCAAGCATGACAATGACCCAAAACACACAACAAAGTAGCTCAAGAAAAAGCACATTAAGGTCCTGGAGTGGCCTAGCCAGTCTCCTGACCTTAATCCCATGGAAAATATGTGGAGGGAGATAAAGGTTCGAGTTACCAAACTTCAGCCTCAAAACCTTAAAGGGGTTGTAAAGGTAAAAGTTTTTTTTACCTTAATGCATCCTATGGCCGCCGCTGTATCACCGGAGCGCTCGCAAAAGCTTTGCACCATGCGAGTTCGCATGAAGTTAGAAAGCTTTTACGAGGAGGAGCCGAGGGACCCCAGAAGACAGCGTCCGGGGACACTCTGTGCAAAACGAGTGGAGTTAAGTATAAAATGTTGTTTACAAAAAAAAAAAAATATTCCTGACTTTTATGTTCCTTTAATGACTTGGAGAGGATCTGCAAAGAGGACAAAATCCCTCCTGAGATGTGTGCGAACCTGGAGGCCAACTCCAAGAAACGTCTGAGCTCTGCGATCGCCATCAAGGGTTTCTCCGAGTACTAAGTCGTGTTTTGCGAAGGGGTCAAATACTTATTTCACTCCTTTAAAATGCAACTCAGTTTAACTTTTTTGAAATGCGTTTTTCTGGATATTTTTGTTGTTCTGTCTCTCTCACTGTTAAAATAAACCGACCATTAAAATTATAGCCTGGTCATTTCTTTGTCAGTGGGCAAACGTACAAAACCAGCAGGCGGGTCAAATACTTTTTTTGTGTGTTTAAAAAAAAAAAAAAGAACTGTCCTTGCTGCTGAGTTGAAACATCATAGACTTGTAAAAGTGTCCGTGTTTTAATATTGATGCACACACACAGCCACGTGGATTGGCTGATCTGCATGTCGGAATGCGTGTAACAAGGCGCGGTGTTTTGGAAATCCCTGACCGCGTACAATGAGGAAGTCTATCACAGCCCAGTCACAGGAAGTCTTTGTGCTCTTGCGGTGGGACAAAGGGAAGTGTTTGCTAATAGGTTGCTACAGTTGGGAAAATCCACCGGGCGCCTCCTGGATTGTGCGAGAATTTTTATTTTTGTGTCAATGACCCTTCCTATAATGAGGCCACCTTTTTATTGAACATGGTGGAACTTGATGTAATCCCCAACAATGAACTTCTCTTTTTTTTTTTTTTGTTCCTTTTTATTTTATTTTTTTAAAGCCTCGCTCCGTAATGGTGGTAATGGCAAACGTGCGACAATGGTCACGAGCGTCTGAGAGGAGACTGCAGGAGACCAGTCGCACTTTTTTTTTTTTTTTTTTTTTACGAACACCAGTGCATTGTCATCATAACTGGTGTCATCATATAACTGGTGTGGGCGGTGATCAGGGACACTGACTGCTGGTGACAGTATGTAAAAAATGTTTCTTTGAAAAATATACCCATATGACCACAGCAGTACAGTGTTGCCATAGTGACACTGTACTACTCTGGAGAGGTGATCCGGATTTTTCATTTTTTTTTTTTTTTGCACATTGTGATTGCTTATAACTAGGGTTGTCCCGATATCGGGACCGATTCCGAGTATTTGCGGGAGTACTTGTACTCCCGCAAATACCCCCGATACCCAAATAGAATACTTCGCACCCCCCTCGTCGCCAACGCCGATCCCGCCGCCGTATATACAAAGCCGCCGCTACGAACATTACATGCAGCTTTCGTTTTTCAATAGCTGTTTTCCCTATCGCCCGCCCTGTGTAAAGGACAATCCCCCCTTGCTAGCGATTGGACGGATCTGTCCAATCACGAGCAAG
The DNA here is from genome assembly GCA_029574335.1 of Rana kukunoris. Taxonomy (NCBI): domain Eukaryota; kingdom Metazoa; phylum Chordata; class Amphibia; order Anura; family Ranidae; genus Rana; species Rana kukunoris. The sequence goes on along the minus strand of CM056059.1, from coordinate 324,814,144 downwards.
AGGAAGTGTCCTTTACACAGGGCAGGCGATAGGGAAAACAGCAATTGAAAAACGAAAGCTGCATGCAATGTTCGCAGTGGCGGCTTTGTATATACGGCGGCATCATCATCATCAGGTAGGGGGACATCATGGCTGCATATGTGGGGGGACATCATGGCTGCATATGTGGGGGGACATCATGGCTGCATATGTGGGGGGACATCATGGCTGCAATATGTGGGGGGACACGGCAGCAATATGTGGGGGGACATGGCTGCATATGGGGACACGTTTAAAAAAAGTATCGGTACTTGTACTCGGTCCTAAAAAAGTGGTATCGGAACAACCCTACTTATAACTAGGGTTGTCCCGATGCCGAGTATTTGCGGGAGTACTTGTACTCCCGCAAATACCCCCGATACTAAAATAGAATACTCCCCCCCCCCCCCCCCCATATTGCAGCCCCAATACCTGTATATATGATGCCGCCGTTAATCCCCCTGCATTATAGCGTAGGGCCGCGCACGCATTACAAGCTTTCATTGTGAATACTTGTAAAGCGCGCGCCGCCATGCATAGACACGCCCCCTTGCTCGTGATTGGACGGATCCCTCCAATCCCGAGAAGAGGTGTGTCTATACATGGCGGCGCGCGCGGCCCAACGAAAGCTTGTAATGCGCGCGCGGCCCTACGCTATAATGCAGGGGGATTAACGGCGGTGGCGGCGGCATCATATATACAGGTATAGGGACCATACATGGCTGCATTATGTGGGGGACCATACATGGCTGCATTATGTGGGGGACCATACATGGCTGCATTATGTGGGGGACCATACATGGCTGCATTATGTGGGGGACCATACATGGCTGCATTATGTGGGGGACCATACATGGCTGCAATATGTGGGGGAAATACATGGCTGCATTATGTGGGGGACCATACATGGCTGCATTATGTGGGGGACCATACATGGCTGCAATATGTGGGGGAAATACATGGCTGCATATGTGGGGGACCATACATGGCTGCATATGTGGGGGACCATACATGGCTGGGGGGGTAGTGGGGACTTCAGGAGGAGTGGGACTTCCTCTCCTGCTTCCGCCGAGGGGCTGGTTAGGCGATTAAGCTTAATCGCCTACAGCAGCCCCTCCCTGTAGGCGATCGCATGGGACACTGACAGGTCCCATGCGATCGCCTGTCCAATCAGCGGCGGGCCACGCCGCTCGCGCATGCGCAGTGGGTGCCCGGCCGTGAAGCAGAAGGCTGTCACGGTCAGGTGCCCACAGTTGCAATGAGGATGCCGGCCGGGGAGGGGGGGGGAGAGGAGCCGGAGTGTGGGATGACCCTGGAAGGACGTCATCCTGTAAAGTTCACCCAGGTTCGTAGCACTCCTACTCGGCCGTCCTTCATCTATAGCAGGGGTCTCCAAACATTCTAAACAAAGGGCCGGTTTATTTTCCTTCAGACTCTTGGAGGGCTGGACTTTGGCCAACGGGGGGTGGAAATTTTCCTGGCATCAGTGGGACTAAACATCTGGTATTAGGGGGTGGAATAGTTCCCCATCGTTGACATCATAGGGAGGAATAGTGGTGCTTTACTGTCAGTGTCAGATGGCAGAATAGTGTCTCGTATCAGTGAGAGAGATAGTGCCCCAAGGGCCGGATAAATGCAAGCAAAGGGCCGCATCTGGCCCTCGGGCCGCAGTTTGGAGACCACTGATCTATAGGCTCGGTGGGAAGCGGTTAAATGTAGTGGCACAGATGACCATTCAGCGCGGTCTCTTCTACAATAAAATGCCCCTACCTGCCTGTTCGCCGTCTCCTCCGGTGCTGTAAACTGAGCTGCATGCGCAGATCTGCTCAGGTATGATGTACTAGGGAGTGAAAATAACATAATAATTTGTTTGTGTTTTTTTTGTACATGCTGAGGAACCCAATAAGGAATAACTCCAATGACACGCTTCCTCTGTCTTTTAGGAATACATCACGGGGCTCAGCGACCCGGAAATGGTCGCGATGGAGACCTACCCGAAGGAGATGCACTGCATTTTTGTCGGAGCCCACCGCTTCTTCCTTCACGCGCTCATCAGGGACAGTTGCGCCAGCATCACCGTACTGGAAATCGGAGTCCTGGCCCTCAAAGGGGGAACGGAACCGGTAGTGATGACCCAGAGCAAAGTGCAGCAGTTCGTCAACATTTTCAGAGGCAACATAAGCGTGGCCCCCGATAAAGAGCCGGAGGTGAAAAAAAAGTTTAAGGTTTTTGTCGAGGCTCACGCCGATAAATACACCATGGACTTGTTGCTGCTGCCCAGCGCGTTGAAGGAGGAGCTGCTGGTCCTGTTGGCGAACGACCACTATCTGGTTTCACAGGACGACTCCGATCTCGAGATAAGCGCTGTGAACGCCGGCGCCAACGATCGGCAACCTGGTAGCCCAGATGAGGCTAGAACTAAGACCCCCGTGACTGAGCTAAGCTGTCAGCTGGATTCTTTATTTCCCGGTGTCCCTCCGTCAAACCAATCCTGCTGCTCCACTCAACAAGAGCGATTAAACGTAAAAAGGCGAGGCTCCGAGAAAGAAAACGAGTGCCGGAAGAAACAATTTTCCTTGGAAAGCGTCGAAGCAGATGGGTCAGTCATCAGTATAGAGGACGACTCCGTCATCGACCTCGATTCAACCAATTCGGAGGACCCAGATGTAATACTGTGTGACACAGAACCCATCAGCGCCGAAAAAGACCATCGAATCCGTGTTAACTTTTTTAAGACCATGGGATATCCCCAGGCGTTGGTTGAGAATGTTATCCATGATTTTGGACAGTCGGAGGATACCCTGAAAATACTGGAGGAGATAATAAAACGGAACGACAGCCAACAGGTCGAAAGCGTCGAGAACAATCCAACCACCAAAGAACAATGCTTGCCCAAGCCGGCATCAGCACCAAGACCGGAAGTCGTCGAGGTCATGGAGAAGGTCGCCCCCGGTTCCTCCAACTTACTCTTGCAGAAGCAAACTGTGTGGATGGCTAAGGAAGAGTCTAGAACTAAAAGGCTAGAGGCAGAAAGGACTTCAACAAAAAATGTAGGCTTTGTAGCCAGAGGCACATCAAGTCCTCCAATGCCCAAGCGATTCCAAGCTTTCGATGCCCCAGGACCTTCACATGTGCCCCCTGCCAGAATTGTAAGGGAGATACCCGTCACCTCTAACCATAATGAGGCTTTTATGGCCAACCCCTGGAACAATGAATCTAGACCTACAGCACATGGGGGGCAAGCAAAGCCTGAACCATCCGTAACCGGAGTACAGAGGTTTCTCAATACTATTAAAACGCCTTATAAACTAGAACTGAAAAATGAAGCGGGGAGAGAAGACCTGAAGCACATCATCATTGATGGAAGTAATGTAGCTATGAGGTTAGTCTTCTTTGTTTGCATATTGTATGCTTAGTGTTACTAAACCTAGGACCCTGAATTTACTTTATCTCAGTATTGGTGAACCTCGGCACCCCAAATGTTTTGGAACTACATTTCCCATGATGCTTATGCACTCTGCAGTGTAGCTGAGCATCATGGGAAATGTAGTTCTAAAACATCTGGGGGGGGGGGGGCCAAGGTTCGCCATCACTGCTCTATCTGGTCTACCACAGTACACAGAACATTGAAATGCAATTATTTTAGTAAATCGAAACGGCCAAATATATAGTATATATACAGTATATAGCAGTCTTGTGGCCAGGGCCATCCTAATGGCATCATGGGCCCCTGGGCAAAGTAATGCACTGGGACCCCTAGCCTGAATCAGATTTCCCTATCACAGTCCCCCCTTGTATCGGGTGTCCCCCCGTCCCAGTGCTCCCCCTTGTATTGGGTGTCCCCTCCCCCGTCCCAGTGCTCCCCCTTGTATCGGGTGTCCCCTCCCCCGTCCCAGTGCTCCCCCTTGTATCGGGTGTCCCCCCCCAGTCCCCCTTGTAGTCCCCTCCCCCTCCCCCTGTATCGGTCCCTCCCCCGTGCTCCCCCTTGTATCTCCCCCGTCCCAGTGCTCCCCCTTGTATCGGGTGTCCCCTCCCCCGTCCCAGTGCTCCCCCTTGTATCGGGTGTCCCCTCCCCCGTCCCAGTGCTCCCCCCTTGTATCGGGTGTCCGTCCCAGTGCTCCCCTTGTATCGGGTGTCCCCCCCCCCGTCCCAGTGCTCCCCTTGTATCGGGTGTCCCCCCCCCGTCCCAGTGCTCCCCTTGTATCGGGTGTCCCCCTCCCCCGTCCCAGTGCTCCCCCTTGTATCGGGTGTCCAACCCCCCCCCCCCCCCCCTCCCCAGCGCTCCCCTTGTATCGGGTATCCCTATCCATCAGGCATCCCCACCACAGATTTGTGGCCTCCTTCCCTCTTGTACTCACAGATCACAATTGCTTTTCCTACCTGCAATAGAGGCACGCCTCCTTTGTCCGCATTGAGACTGAGGTGAGTTCTCCGCCCCTGAAGGATGGAGGAGAAAGCTGAATCCTCATGCCAGCAAAAGCCAACTGCTGCTCCTTCTGACAGGAGTGACATTGCAGTTGTCCCTGTCAATAAGAGCATCTCAAATTGCCAGTGAACCCCCCCCCCCCCCCCCCAACACAGCACCTAAACCTGTCCTGATCATGGGGCACCAATGTACCTGGGAGTGCCAATGCATTAAGACAGCCCTGCTTGTGACTTCTATCAGTGGCTGGTTAAAGCTTGTGGGAGGAGTTTTCATTCTACTCTGACTGTCCTATGAGGCTGCAGGACCCAGTACTCTATCAATACATACCAAACTGAGCATGTGCAGATTTGCCCCCAAGACTCAGTGAGTAGGCATTCACAGATATGACTAGGCATAATGGGAATTGTAGTTCCTGAGCAACTGGAGGGCCATAGTTTGGGGACCCCTGCTTTACTGCATATGCAGACTGGTTTTACTGTTGAGGGTTTAGTAACACTTTAAAGTGATATTAAAGGTCAATTTTTTTTTTATATATATAACATGTCATACTTGCCTACTCAGTGTAATGGTTTTGCACAGAGCAGCTCTGATTCTCCTCTTCTGGGGCCCCCTGCTGTCACTGCTGGCTACTCCCTCTTTCGAGTACCCCTCCAGGCAAGTTGCTTGCTACAAGGGGTACTTATGCAGGCTCAATCCCGAGCTGCAATGTGCGTCTATTGACACACAGAGTGCGACTTGGCTCCCTCCTCACTGGAGTTGATTGCATGACGATCAAAACCTTCTGTGTGCAGCACCCCCCTAATATTCACCTGAGCCCGCTTTCTCCCCAGTGATGTGCATGAGTGCCTCAGCCATCCGGGACTCGCCCTCCTGATTGGTTGAGACACAGCAGCGGCGCCATTGGCTCCTTCTGCTGCCAGTCAGCCAATTAAGAGAGAGAGAGAGGGGGGCAAGGTCGAATTGTGGCTTCTTGTCTGAATGGACACAGGGAGCTGCGGTTCGGCTTGGGTGCCCCATAGCAAGCTACTTACTGTGGGGGGCCCTCGTCAGAAGGGAGGGGCCAGGAGCACAGAGGAGGGACCTGAAAAGAGGAGATGGGGGGGGGGGGGGACCTGAAAAGAGGAGGGGGGGGATGAAAAGAGGGGGGGGGGGGCCTGAAAAGAGGAGGAGGGGGGGGACCTGAAAAGAGGAGGAGGGGGGGGACCTGAAAAGAGGAGGAGGGGGGGGACCTGAAAAGAGGAGGAGGGGGGGGACCTGAAAAGAGGAGGAGGGGGGGGGGGACCTGAAAAGAGGAGGAGGGGGGGGACCTGAAAAGAGGAGGAGGAGGGGGGGGGGACCTGAAAAAGAGGAGGAGGAGGAGGGGGGGGGACCTGAAAAGAGGAGGAGGAGGAGGAGGGGGGGGGACCTGAAAAGAGGAGGAGGAGGAGGGGGGGGACCTGAAAAGAGGAGGAGGGGGGGGACCTGAAAAGAGGAGGAGGGGGGGGGACCTGAAAAGAGGAGGAGGAGGGGGGGGGACCTGAAAAGAGGAGGAGGAGGGGGGGGGGACCTGAAAAGAGGAGGAGGAGGGGGGGGACCTGAAAAGACCTGAAAAGAGGAGGAGGGGGGGGGGACCTGAAAAGAGGAGGAGGAGGGGGGGGACCTGAAAAGAGGAGGAAGGGGGGGACCTGAAAAGAGGAGAAAAGAGGGGGGGGGGACCTGAAAAGAGGGGGGGGGGACCTGAAAAGAGGGGGGGGGGACCTGAAAAGAGGGGGGGGACCTGGAGGAGGGGGGGGACCTGAAAAGAGGAGGAGGAGGGGGGGGACCTGAAAAGAGGAGGAGGAGGGGGGGGACCTGAAAAGAGGAGGAGGAGGAGGGGGACCTGAAAAGAGGAGGAGGAGGAGGGGGACCTGAAAAGAGGAGGAGGGGGGGGGGGACCTGAAAAGAGGAGGAGGAGGGGGGGGGGACCTGAAAAGAGGAGGAGGGGGGGGGGACCTGAAAAGAGGAGGAGGGGGGGGGGACCTGAAAAGAGGCGGGTCTTAAAGCAAAGTTCCACCCATAGATGGAACTTCCACGGATCGGATCCTCCCCCTCTGGTGCCACCTTTCAGAGAGGGGATTGGATACCTCAAGTCCAGGTGTCTGCTCCCACTTCCCGGGGGAAAGATCGCCGCAATCTTGTGAACTACGCAATGTCCGGCCGCAGAAGACGGCAGGGACCATTCAGAAAGCACAGCGCGATTCACGCATTCGCAGTAGGAAATGCAGGGCTTCACTTCCTGATTCCCTTAGTAAGGGTGCCGGCGCTGGACAGGTAAGTGTCCTAATATTAAAAGTCAGCTGCTGACTTATTTTTATTTGTATATTATTTATAATTTTATTTTTATTTTTTATACCCAGGTGAAACGTTTAGTAGTGGAGGTGTATGGATTATGTTGCCTAACAAGGATATTGGTTAATGTCACTTTAATGTATTCTGCTGTGATGGAGCCCTGAATTGCACAGGTTACACCCGGACATATCACTGATTATGTTGGTGATACAAAAAAATAATTACGAATGTTTGGAGTAAAACCGTGCTATAATTGAAAGTATTGCTCTCGGTCACATGACTGCAGCTGGTGAAGCATAAGAGAGGTATCATCATGTGATACATAGAGGATGCTGATCTAATGTATGCATGGTGACCGCAGTGCAGGCTGCAGATTGCTGAACACTGTGTGAAGAATCATCAAAAACGCCAAATGACGTGTTCTGACCTACAAGACCAAATGCAGAAACCCGACTTTTATTGAAAGCAGAACTGATGACCGCCTGAGACTGTGGACCTTGTGATTAAAACCTCTAAAATAATATTACTGAATGCGACCCGTTTGTTTCTCCAGTAAAATGTACACAGCATGAGAGGCCAATGGTAGATGATGCAGGACATTGATCTGATGTCTGGAGCCCTCCATCTCTTTGGCCACCCCGTCCCGGCCATCTAGGGGTGTATGTGTAGGACTGTCTTTTTATCTGTTTATGGGCTCTTTCACACGTCCGTTCCGTTCGTCCTTTTTTTGGACGTCCGTTAACGGACCTCAATTCTTCCCTATGGGAGCGGATCCGTTAGCGGATAATGCATCCTCTAACGTCCGCCAGATCCGTATCCGTTTTTGCGGACGGAAGAATGTCCTATTTTTCTTCCGTCCGGCCGAACGGATCGGATGCAAACGGACAGATGGTCCGTTTCCATCCGATTCCCCATAGGGAATAGCGGAGGAGAGACAGGGCGGTCCCTACATAGTGTGCGGGGACCACCCTGTCCGCCCGACAGCTCAGCGGAGACCCCCCCCGCTGAGGCGACGGACACACGGAGCGGACCGCAAAACGGACCGCTCCGTGTGAAAGAGCCCTAAATCTTTTGTCAATCTCTCTCCCTCTGTCCATAAATATTTCTCTCTGTCTTTTTCCATAATTGTCTTTTTTTCAGATACCTTTTTAATACAGAAAAGCTCAGTATACAAATATGGTGATAATACAGCTTGACCTAATAAAAAAAAAATATATATATTTTTTAAATTGTATAAGTAGCAAACACAAAATAGAAAAGAAGGGTGGGCATCAGAAATGGAAAAGATATTGGTAAATGGTAACGACATCGGCACCACCATCTCTTTCTGTCTTGTCATTTCTCTCTCCATCGATTTGTCTTTTTTTTTCTTCCAGTGTCTATTCTTCTATTCTTTTTCTTCTTTTTTTTTTATTTTTTTTATTGCATATATTTTTTTCTCTCTTTTCCTCTTCTTTCTCTCTTTTCCTCTTCTTTCTCTCCTTTTTCCTCTTTTTCTCTTTTTTCCTCTTCATCCTCTCCTCTTTTTTCCTCTTCATCCTCTCCTCTTTTTTCCTCTTCATCCTCTCCTCTTTTTTCCTCTTCAGCCTCTCCTCCTCCTTTTTCCTCTTCAGCCTCTCCTCCTCCTTTTTCCTCTTCAGCCTCTCCTCCTCCTTTTTCCTCTTCAGCCTCTCCTCCTCCTTTTTCCTCTTCAGCCTCTCCTCCTCCTTTTTCCTCTTCAGCCTCTCCTCCTCCTTTTTCCTCTTCAGCCTCTCCTCCTCCTTTTTCCTCTTCAGCCTCTCCTCCTCCTTTTTCCTCTTCAGCCTCTCCTCCTCCTTTTTCCTCTTCAGCCTCTCCTCCTCCTTTTTCCTCTTCAGCCTCTCCTCCTCCTTTTTCCTCTTCAGCCTCTCCTCCTCCTTTTTCCTCTTCAGCCTCTCCTCCTCCTTTTTCCTCTTCAGCCTCTCCTCCTCCTTTTTCCTCTTCAGCCTCTCCTCCTCCTTTTTTTCCTCTTCAGCCTCTCCTCCTCCTTTTTTTCCTCTTCAGCCTCTCCTCCTCCTTTTTCCTCTTCTTCCTCCTCTCTCCTCCTCCTTTTTTTCCTCTTCCTCCTCCTCCTCCTCCTTTTTTCCTCTTCAGCCTCTCCTCCTCCTCCTCCTCCTCCTTTCCTCTTTTCCTTCCTCTTCCTCTCCTCCTCCTCCTCCTTTTTTTTTTCCTCTTCAGCCTCTCCTCCTCCTCCTCCTCCTTTTTTTCCTCTTCAGCCTCTCCTCCTCCTCCTCCTCCTTTTTTTCCTCTTCAGCCTCTCCTCCTCCTCCTCCTTTTTTTCCTCTTCAGCCTCTCCTCCTCCTCTCCTCCTCTCCTCCTCCTCCTTTTTTTTTCTTCTTCAGCCTCTCCTCCTCCTCCTCCTTTTTTTCCTCTTCAGCCTCTCCTCCTCCTCCTCCTTTTTTTCCTCTTCAGCCTCTCCTCCTCCTCCTCCTTTTTTTCCTCTTCAGCCTCTCCTCCTCCTCCTTTTTTTCCTCTTCAGCCTCTCCTCCTCCTCCTCCTCCTCCTTTTTTTCCTCTTCAGCCTCTCCTCCTCCTCCTCCTCCTCCTCCTTTTTTTCCTCTTCAGCCTCTCCTCCTCCTCCTCCTCCTCCTCCTTTTTTTCCTCTTCAGCCTTCTCCTCCTCCTCCTCCTCCTCCTTTTTTTCCTCTTCAGCCTCTCCTCCTCCTCCTCCTCCTCCTCCTTTTTTTCCTCTTCAGCCTCTCCTCCTCCTCCTCCTCCTTTTTTTCCTCTTCAGCCTCTCCTCCTCCTCCTCCTCCTTTTTTTCCTCTTCAGCCTCTCCTTTTTTTCTCCTTTCTCTTTTCATTTTTCTCCATCTTCTTCTCTCTTCTTTTCTTTTTTTTCTTTTTTCCTCTTCTCTTCCACCATATCTCAGGTTGGCCATACATTTTATTCAATTTCCTTTCCTTCAACCACAATTTGCTCATTGCGCCTTTATTTTTGTCTGTCCTTCTCGGTTTCTCACCTGCCAGTGTCCTGTCTCTGTCCATTGCTTCATTTATTCTTTTTCTTTTTTTTTTTTTATCTCCATCATCCAGTCATCTTATGTCTATCTGGTGTATTATTAAAGGAGCTTTCTCCCAGGTTCTTTTAATAGCACTCCATTCTCGGTGGCACTTTAACCTTTTTTGACGGTAATATTATGTTGGTAATTTACACCCATTACTCATCTGTTGCTCTTCATTTTGTTTCCGTAAACTTTGGTAGTGACACTTTTTTATATCCTATTTTGATTCAGAAACTAGACTGTCATGCTAAACACACGATACAGGAAGCCTACATCTGGGGGGAAACTAGGGACTTCTTACAACTCTCTTGGGCCACGTGAAATGAAGAGTTTGTAAGGTCTCATGTTCAGTCAGGTGGGACTGAGTCACGTATGAAATGTATGAGTAACTTGGGGGAGTTGCTAAACCCACAACAGTAAAATAAGTCTGTATATGCAGTAAAGCATGCTTGTTATACTCACTGTGAAACCTAAGGGGTTAATTATCTGCAGTAAAAAGGCTGGTTGATCCTGTATGCACAGATCCTCCCCTTCCACTGACTCCAAAACATGTCCGGGTAACAGTCTATGGAGTCAGGTTGCACATGCTCAGTTTGGTTCGTATTGCCAGAGAGTTTATTTATTTTTTTACTGCATGCAAATAACCCTGTTTGCTTGCAATCTGTTGTAAGTTACTATTTGGGATACGGCTTAAAATTGGCAACTTGTATTAATCTTTTGGGTTTATGAAGGAGGAAGTTGATTACCTCTCTGGCAGGCAGCAAGTCTAAACTCCGCTCTCCTGCAAGCCGTACGGTCTCCACATAATCATTGGTATTGCCCCCTCCTGGAAGGGTTGAATGCCTGCATTCCCTGATGCACTCGGTAGCTCCATCCAGCAGCTCCTACATCACTGAGAAAAGTTTGGAAAAAGTTGCATTTGTGATGAATTTTTTTTTTTTTTAATTTTTTATTTTCCTCTTAGGCACGGCCTGCAACGCTTCTTCAGCTGTCGAGGAATTGCCATTGCGGTGGAGTATTTTTGGAAGATAGGCCATCGGAAGATCACGGTTTTTGTTCCGCAATGGAGAACAAAACGGGACCCCAGCATCACAGGTAATGACACCTTCTTGGTATCGATTAAGTTTTTATGTGCATCGTTGTGGTTCGGCTGCCTGAGCCCGAAAGAGGCGGCCAGCTCACGATGACAGAGGTGGCCCCCGGACTGAGCGACAGATAACAGGACTGGATCCGTTGGGCAGGTAAATATGTAAATCGAGAATAAGTTCTTCTTTGAAGCAGATTTAAAGTCTCACTTTAAAAAATTAGAAGCAGATAGACTCTTTATTGCAGAAAAGGCACGCAACATCTCTTCTGCAATAAAATAAACCTGCCTGCAATCTTCAATGGAATGTACAGCGACTGGCGCAGCTCAGTTTACATTCCACCACAGATCCTGATTACTGACCCTTTAGGCGTGCACACGAATGATGTCACCCTGCGCCAATCAATGATGACCACATTGCGGCACCCAGAAGACCCCCCCCCCCCCCTGGGAACGGAAGGGCCCTTGCGCTAGTCTCTCCCCCCCCCCCTAGTGAACGGAAGGGCTCTTGCGCTAGTCCCCCCCCCCCCCCCCCCTGTGAACGGAAGGGCTCTTGCGCTAGTCTCCCCCCCCCCCACTTGTGAACGGAAGGGCTCTTGCGCTAGTCTCCCCCCCCCCCCCCCCCTGTGAACGGAAGGGCTCTTGCGCTAGCCCCCCCCCCCCCCCCTGTGAACGCAAGGGCTCTTGCGCTAGTCTCTCCCCCCCCCCCCCCTGTGAACGGAGGGGTTCTTGGGCTAGTTTTCCACCCCCCCCACCCCTGTGAACGGAAGGGCTCTTGCGCTAGTCTTCCCCCCCACCCCCCTGTGAACGGAAGGTCTCTCTCCCCCCCACCCCCGTGAACGGAAAGGGAATTAAAAACATTATTTTGAAAGCAGCTTTTGTTTTAAATTTTTATTTTTTTTGCGACACAAAGTGACTTTAGTAATTTTATTATTGCACGTTTGTGTGATCTTTGCTAGGGACAAATTGGCAGTTTCTGCTGAGCATCACTAATGAAGGGAGTGTCAGGTTTGGTCTATATCACTATAACATAGATATCTCTTAGTTCTAATTGTCAGTTTTATTTGTTATTTTTATTCCGTACAGAACAGCATTTTCTACAAGAGCTGGAGGATCTGGGCATCCTGTCTTTCACCCCTGCCAGGACTGTATTGGGCTCTCGGATCGCATCCCACGATGACAGGTCTACCACAATGTAGCATTTATATTGGTTTTAAGCAGAACTAAACCTTTCCATACTTTACTGCCAAGGAAGCCGCCATCTTGGCCTCTGTTTCATCTGCAGTTGCCATGGTGCTGCACATGTGATCAGTTATGACACGGGCCATTTGATGATTTGGCAGTTCGGTTGATGGCACAAGCAAATGTGACAGTCATGGCCTGCCTTGAATTTTAAAGGGGTTGTAAACCTTCGTGTTTTTTCACCTTAATGCATCCAATGCAGAGCCAAATGTCGCCGTTTGTAGGTGATCGGCGCTGTTCGGCAATGCACGGAATAGTCCGACAGCACGGCTGACCTCGGAAAATCTCGGGAAGAAGTCTGTCCAAGGTATGCCGTGGTCAGCCAAAGTGTCCTTGGGCCATTTCTGAGGCTCTCCGGCGACCCCCCCCCCTCTTAAATTTAAAGGGGTTGTAAATCTTTTTTTTTTTTTTTTTCTTTTTACCTTAATGCATCCAATGCAGATGTAGGTGATCGGCACTGTTCGGCAATGCACGGAATAGTCCGACAGCACGGCTGACCTCGGAAAATCTCGGGAAGAAGTCTGTCCAAGGTATGCCGTGGTCAGCCAAAGTGTCCTTGGGCCATCCCCCCCCCTTGAATTTAAAGGGGTTGTAAATCTTTTTCTTTTTTTTACCTTAATGCATCCAATGCAGATGTAGGTGATCGGCGCTGTTCGGAAATGCACGGAAAGGTCCGAGGACAGCACGGCTGACCTCGGTAAATCTCGGGAACTAAGTCTGTCCGAGGTTTGCATGCCATAGAAGTCAATGCAGAACAAATTATTTTAGTTTCCATAGACTTCAATGGGCAAACTCGCTTTGATATGCGAGTACCTTGGATTACAAGCTTTCTCTTGGAACGGATTATGCTTGTAATTTAAGGTTCCACTGTATTTGCTTGTGATCCCAACCAAGCTGTCAAACCATCAAATGTCTGGAGTCATAACTGATGACCTGTGCAGCATCACAGCAACTGCAGATCAGACAAGACACCAAGATGGCGGCTTCCTTGGCTGAAAACGATAGGAGGGTTTCGTTTCGCTTTAAAGTACCACTTGCACTTTGTCATTGAAACTTTTATATGGGGAGTGTAGGGAGATGAAGATACCTGGTGTCTTAAAGAGGAAGTCACCCCCGATGCATTTTACTTCCTCTTTTATTTCCCTGCAAAGATAAAGCATAATGGGCTACTATGCATTGCATAGTAGCTCATTATGTGTCACTTACCTGAAACCGAAGCCTGCGATATTCCAGATGGCTGGAAGCGTCCATCTTCAGCCCTCTTCTTTCCTGGGCCACATACTCTGGCTCTGTGACTGGCCGGAGTCACAGCATGACCCTATCTAGAAACGCCACAGCGTGCCCTTTCTAAAGTGCGCATGCGCCAAATAACTCTTCGTACAGGGAATTGTAAATATCTCCTAAACCTTGTGGGTTTAGGAGATATTTCCAGCACATAAAGGTAAGCCTTAATGAATAAAGCCGATGGATGTAGCAGAGAAGAGTCATGAAGAGTGTCACCCACCCTCTCCATCTCTAGTTGAAACTGTCTCTCAGACATCATTTTACACCAAAACGGTTAAATGAGTTAAAGCTGATGTTATGTGGTTTTTTTATTTTATTTATTTTTTATAGTTAATTTGGACCAGCACGATTTGCTTCACTAAGAGTGCTTTCACATTCAAGGCGCCCAGGTGACGCTTTTCGGCAGTTAGCGGGGTGCTTTAAACCCCAGCTAGCGGCTGAAAAGGGGTTAAAAGTGGCGGTGCTTTGCCGACGGTTCGACGGCGGTGCCCATTGATTTCAATGGGCAGGGGCACTTTAGGAGCGGTGTATTCACCGCTCCTAATACGCTGCAAAGAAGCTGCTGGCAGGCCTTTTTCTGACGCCCTGCCAGCGCATCGCTCGAGGGCTTTCACACTGGAGTGAATGAAGCGGCTCTTTCAGGGCCCATTTTTAGCGCTATAGTGCTTGCAAAGCGCTTCAGTGAGAAAGGGGTCTAAGTGCTGCAGTGTCTCTAAGCACTGTATGTACTACATATAACTTCAGCTATATCAAGTGCACAGTGCTGGGTTCCAGCTGGTGAGGCAGAGACTTCCCATCTCACACCTGGAACACAACAGTCGCTCAGCTATTCATAGGCAGCTTTGTATTCTGTGAATTAATACAATGCTTTCTCTGATTGGCTGGCTGAGTCTGAGAGTGTGATTTCACCAGCCTGCCCCTCCCACTCAGCCAATCAGAAGAAGCTTTTTATCTATTCACAGAATACAAAGCTGCCTATGAATGGCCGAGCGCCTCTCAGCCAGACTGTTTTTTTGTTCCGGGTGTGAGACGGGAAGTCTCTGCCTCGCAGCCAGAAATTGGACGTAGCTGAAGTTACATGCAGTACATACAGTGCTCAGACCAGTGTTTCTCAACTCCAGTCCTCAAGGCGCCCCAACAGGTCATGTTTTCAGGCTTACTGTTATTTTTGCACAGGTGATTTGATCAGTTTTACTGCCTTAGTAATTATAACAGCCATTTCATCTGAGGGAAATCCTGAAAACATGACCTGTTGGGGCGCCTTGAGGACTGGAGTTGCGAAACACTGGCTTAGACACTGCAGCACTAAGTGAAGCAAATTGTTTGTTTTGGACCAGCTCGGTCCAAACAAACTATTTTAAAGTGACAAACCTGGACAACCCCTTTAAAAAAATAAATAAAATGTTACCGGGTGATTTGTCCATAGATGATTATTGTTCTGACTGCAAAGAAATAGGAGCGAATAGAGGGTCTTGTTTTTGTCCTCGCCTGTACATTTTAGATGGTGAAACAGATGAAATTCATTAACTGGTATTTCTTTTGCCTCCTATCCTCAGATTCCTTCTGCATTTGGCCGAGAAAACGAGAGGAATCATCGTCACCAATGACAACCTGCGGGAGTTTGTAGGGGAATCAAAGGCATGGTTGCAGATAATCAAAGAAAGGTCTGTGCGGCCATATCTCCCATTCAAAGCAGAACTTTATATTTATTTTTTTATTTTAGATAAGCATTGGAACTCTAGGGAACTTTTCCTTCCCCTTGTGATAGTAATAACAGAAGATAAAAAAAAAAAAAAAACATTGTGAAGTCAGGAAATAATAGTAAAAAAATATATAATGGTGACTATTCTGCATAATGTTCTATTTTACTCTTTTATTTTATCTCCTTTTTTTTTTTTAACCACTTAAGACCCGGACACATACGCTGCTAAATGACCCAAGGTGTTTTTACAATTCGGCGCTGCGTCGCTTTAACAGACAATTGCGCGGTCGTGCGACGTGGCTCCCAAACAAAATTTGCGTCCTTTTCTTCCCACAAATAGAGCTTTCTTTCGGTGGTATTTGATCGCCTCTGCGATTTTAATTTTTTGCGCTATAAACTAAAATAGAGCGACAATTTTGAAAAAAATCACTATTTTTTTACTTTTTGTTATAAAAAAAATCAAATAAACTAAATTTTAGTAAAACATTTAGGCCAAAATTAATTCAGCCACATGTCTTTAGTAAAAAAAAAAATCGCAATAAAAAAAATAGCTACCTAGCGGGAACAGCGGGATCAGAAAAATGATCGCTTAGTGATGCTGGCAATAGGGAGTGAAAGGGTTAACTAGGGCAGTGATCAGGGGGTTAAAACTTTATTAGGGGGGGTGGGGGGGCTATCCTGGACCTAACACTAACATTTTACACTGCCTGTCACACTGACACTAAATGCAGTGATTAGATCACTGCATTCAGTGACACTGTGACAGGGGGGTGGGGCGGTCACAAGGGGTTAATGTGCCTATGTGAGTGTGTGTCAGTGTTGTGTTGGTGCACACTTACTGTGGATGTCTTGTCTCATCAGCAGCGGTGGGAAACACCGTTGCGATGAGAGGTGACGGAAAACACGGACATCTGCCCGCTCGTCGGCGATCGCTCCCAGAGCCAGGGGGACCCCCGCACGCCGCGGAGGGGGTCCCGATGGGACCCCCGAACCGCACGAAGGCGGGGACGTAAATTTACGCCCTTGTGCCTGTACGAGCCATGTTGTGGCCGTAAATGTGCGTGCGGGGGTCCTTAAGTGGTTAAATAGTTTTGTTTATGAAAATGAGATTATATATGCCTAACATTAGGTAACTGCATAATATGTATGTGTGATCTGTGGGGAATTATGTTTATCCCCTTATTGTGACTCAGTTACTCATTATTCTTGTCATTAAAAAAAAGTTTGACTAAAAAATAAATAAATAAAATTAATAATTATTTTAAATATCCCCCTCCCCAACAAACGTAAACCACAATTGCGTAACACTTATTGGGTATCGCTGCAGATGCCGATGTGAGAGAAATTATTCTAGGGACATTCACACGTTAATTTATTTTTATTTTATTTTTTCAAACCAGCAGGTTAAAGAAAAAACTGTTGGCTCCGGTCGGCTTAATGATTTATCATTGGTACAGTGATTCCCCCCCCCCCCCCCCCCCCCCCCAAAGCTACTGTGCTTGGACAGGGGAACTGAGAGCGCTGATCAGGAGTCGGCCGGCTGCTGGTTTTCCAGTATGCTCGTTGGATCAGCTGAATGTCCGACGGTTTTTATTGAACTGGCCGATGTCTCCCGAGTATACGGGACTTAAAGTGATTTGTACAGGATCGATTTTTATTTTTTAGAACAAACATATCACACTCGCCTCTACCTGTAGTTCATTTTGCAGAGACCCCGAACAGCAACTTCTTGGGGTCCCTCGGCAGCTCTCTCGGCTCCTCCCCGCATCAGATGACCCCTCCCTGGGAAAGCGCTCTGCTGAGGGGGGTTACCTTGCGGGCACGCTCCCGAGTCCAGCATTCGGCGGCTGTAGCCGCCAATGCTAGAAGAAAGATTAGCTCATGTGTGGTGGCATGAGGTTGCCATCATCCCTTAATCAATTGAAAAATGATTACCTCTGCATAGGTGGGATTTTTAGGGCAACAACACTATCAGTGACTACTAAAGTCATAAAAAAGTTATATTTATTACAAAAACAACATAGAATATCAACGTATCAAAAAATGGAATAAAAACATTATTGAAAGAGATACTGTAGGTCACCGTGTGCCCCAGGACAAGGCTAAGGGCATACTAGGCAGTTTCCGACGCGTTTTGAATATTTCAAAATGATATCCTTCTTCAGGGAAAATTGTACAGTATCACTTTTCTAGAGAAATAAAAACATAATAAATGATCAGATAACAACAGTCAAGGGTGTAAAGTGCAGATATATATGGGCATGAGAGAGAAGGAAGAGAAAAACTCTCTGCTGCTTACCGGAGCCATCGGCAGCAGCGGTGGCGATCGGGTCCTCTCCCCTGCTCGGCTGGGATAAGAGTAAGGGCAAGATGCCCCCCACCCGTCCCCATAGCATAGCAGGGCGGAAGTGACGTCAAAACGTCACTTCTGCCCATGCTTCTTAAAGCAATATTTTCTTGTCATTCTTTTAAACGACACTTTTTTTTTTGCATTTTAGTCTATATATGAGATCTGAGGTAATTTTTTTGACCCCACATCTCATATTTAAGAGGACCTGTCATGCTTTTTTTTATTAAAAGGGATGTTTACATTCCTTGCAACAGGAATAAAAGTGATCCATTTTTTTTTTTTTGAGTGTAAAAATGAATAAAAACAAAAACACTTTTTTTTTTTTTTAAGCGCCCTGTCCCGACGAGCAATGACTGCCATTTTATTCCCTAGGGTGTTAGGAAATATATATATATATAATGTTTGGGGATTTTAAGTAATTTTCTAGCAAAAAAATAAATGTTTTAGGGCTCTTTCACACGTCCGTTCAGTTTTTTAGATCAGTTTTTTCCCCCTTCAGTTGATCCGTTTTTTTCATCCGTTTTTCGTCCGTTTTCCATCCGTTTCCGTTCCGTTTTTTCATCCGTTTTTTTATTTTTTTATTTTTAGAACTTTTTATTTTTTTACATATTTTGATGAAAAACTGACGTTAGCAGATCGGATGGTAAACGGATCATGCGCCAACGTCCGTTTTTCATCCGTTCCGTTTTTTTGCCGGAAGAAAAATAGGGTTTTCTTCCGTCCAAAAAAACGGAGCTTACCGCAGACGGATGTTAACGGACGTTAGCGGATGCTCATCCGCTAACGGACGCTAACCCATAGGGAAGCATTGAGGTCCGTTAACGGACGTCCAAAAAACGGACGAACTGAACAGACGTGTGAAAGAGCCCTTAATCTTGTTAACGCCAAATCTGAAAAACAGGCCTGGTCCTTAAGTGGTTAATGAGAATATGCATTTTTGGTCTTAAAGCTTAAAAGCTCTTTTGGCCCTACTTCTGCTATGGCTCATAGGAGTGCACTTCATTCTGATTTTATGTAAAACCCCAAAAACATTCTACATTTTCAGAAAGCGTAAGGCCCCTGGGATAAAAAGATGATGGGTGCAAATTTCCGAGCTGCATGATCTTTTTGCGTTCTATTCTCTATTTTATTGTGTGTTGATGATAAAAATAATTGCTCCAGCAGCGAAAGGGTTAAATGACGTATATTAATATTTTTCTCTCCAGGATATTACAATACACGTTTGTCGGTGACATTTTCATGCTTCCCGATGATCCACTGGGAAGGTTTGGTCCGAAGCTCAACGACTTTCTCACTGCATGGCCCGAGCACAGGTATCCGCCTCGCAGTCCAGCATTGCTTCATTGTTGTCTGTCTCGCTGGAAATGTTTTCTACATTTTATATCAAGTCCATTGACACGTTCCAGTCAGGTCTACCTGTCGGCATCTGTTTACATTTGCCCACCTTCGAGACATCTGTCCTGATCTACTCTGAGCGATCTCAGATCCCCCTGCTGAATGCAGCAAAGCTTGCCCACAAAGAAAAACCGTATCCTTGGCACAAGATGTGCTTTAGGCCCTTTTCACACTGGGGCGGCGGTAAAGCGCCCCTATTTTCCATCAATTTTGCGGCGCAATTCGGCTGCTAGCATGGTGAATTTACCCCTCCCCGCTAGCGGCCGAGAATAGGTTATCACAGCGCTACAGGGAGCTGCAGTGGCTCAACGCGATTGGCACTGCGCTGATAAGCCGTTCACCTCTGCAGCTAAGGGTTCGGATCCCGGTCTCTGCTGCATGTGAATTGAGTTTGGCGGTCTCAGCCCAGCTCCCGGTGGGTGTGCTATGCGAGGTAAGCCTGCGCTTAGTACGCCCACCCCCCTCCCACAATACCACCACACTTACACGCACTCGAAATTGGGTTAACATGCATGCACTTTAGCCACGTGGTCTCTAAAAAAAAGAGAGGCGAAGGACTAACAGCTGAGCGGGCTAGATCCTCTCACTCCCTCATAGGGGAGTCCCTCTGCCCCGTTGGGCTTCAAAGCGGAGCAGGTAGGGCGGGCTGTGTGGGAGGACCCCCTCACACACCCACCATTGCCACCCGGGGGCATGGAGAAAGATGGCAGATTGCCTCTGGGGGAGGTCTGCCTACTCCCTACTCCTGCAGTGCGGCTCCTCTCTCGAGTACACACACAAAATACACTTGAGAAAAGAAAAAAAATCACAGCGCTGTGCCGGTGGTATAGCCACAAGGGGGGGGCTTGTACTGGAGGGAAGGCATAGATCCATGTCCCAGGATCCATACCTGCCCTCATGACAGAACGGCAATCTGTCTTGTTTACATAGTCATAGGCCATGACTAAGCTCTGGGGGGGGGGGCCAAAGCAAAACGCATTGGCCTGGCGGGAGCCCAGGCTGAAGCTGCCTTTTCCACCATACAGCAACTCTGGATGTGCGGCATCCAGGATTCCCTCCTTTTCTCTTGTTTACATAGGTAGACTGCCAATCGAGAGTTGCGGATTGTCCTTTATCCATTTATCACTTTGGCAGCTGAGCACATCCTGCACCTGACCGCTCGGGAGGAGTTTCATTAACCACGTCAGCCCTGGACCATTATGCAGCTTAAAGACCTGGCCACTTTTTTGTGATTCGGCACTGCGTCGCTTTAACTGACAATTGCGCGGTCGTGCGACGTGGCTCCCAAACAAAATTGGTGTCCTTTTTTTTCCCCACAAATAGAGCTTTCTTTTGGTGGTATTTGATCACCTCTGTGGTTTTTATTTTTTGCACTATAAATCAAGATAGAGCGACAATTATGAAAAAAAATCAATATTTTTTACTTTTTTCTATAATAAATATCACCAAAAAAAGATCTAAAAGAAACGTTTTTTTTCCCTCAGTTTAGGCCGAGACGTATTCTTCATATTTTTGATTAACAAAAATAATAATAATGCAATAAGCGTTTTTGATTGGTTTGCACAAAAGTTATAGCGTCTACCAAATAGGGGATAGTTTTATGGCATTTTTTTTATTTATTTATTTTACTAGAAATGGTGGCGATCAGCAATTTTTTATTTATTTTTATATATTCAGTGCGGAAAATAAGTATTTGAACACCCTGCTATTTTGCATGTTCTCCCACTTGGAAATCATGGAGGGGTCTGAAATTGTCATCGTAGGTGCATGTCCACTGTGAGAGACATAATCAAAAAAAAAATTCCATAAATCACAATTTATGACCTTTTAACTATTTATTTGTATGATACAGCTGCAAAGAAGTATTTGAACACCTGTCTATCAGCTAGAATTCTGACCCTCAAAGACCTGTTAGGGCTCTTTCACACGTCCGTTCAGTTTTTAAGATCATTTTTTTCCCCTTCAGTTGATCCGTTTTTCGTCCGTTCCGTTTTTTTTGATGGAGGAAAAATAGGGTTTTCTTCCGTCCAAAAAAACGGAGCTTACCGCAGACGGATGTTAACGGACGTTTAGCGGATGCTCATCCGCTAACGGACGCTAACCCATAGGGAAGCATTGAGGTCCGTTAACGGACGTCCAAAAAAAACGAACGGACGTGTGAAAGGGCCCTTAGTCTGCCTTTAAAATGTTCTCCTCCACTCCATTTATTCTAAATTAGATGCACCTGTTTGAGGTCATTAGCTGCATAAAGACACCTGTCCACCCCATACAATCAGTAAGAATCCAACTACTAACATGGCCAAGACCAAAGAGCTGTCCAAAGACACTAGAGACAAAATTGTACACCTCCACAAGGCTGGAAAGGGCTACGGGGAAATTGCGAAGCAGCTTGGTGAAAAAAGGTCCACTGTTGGAGCAATCATTAGAAAATGGAAGAAGCTAAACATGACTGTCAATCTCCCTCGGACTGGGGCTCCAGGCAAAATCTCACCTCGTGGGGTCTCAATGATCCTAAGAAAGGTGAGAAATCAGCCCAGGACTACACGGGAGGAGCTGGTCAATGACCTGAAAAGAGCTGGGACCACCGTTTCCAAGGTTACTGTTGGTAATACACTAAGACGTCATGGTTTGAAATCATGCATGGCACGGAAGGTTCCCCTGCTTAAACCAGCACATGTCAAGGCCCGTCTTAAGTTTGCCAATGACCATTTGAATGATCCAGAGGAGTCATGGGAGAAAGTCATGTGTTCATATGAGACCAAAATATAACTTTTTGGTCATAATTCCACTAACTGTGTTTGGAGGATAAAGAATGATGAGTACCATCCCAAGAACACCATCCCTACTGTGAAGCATGGGGGTGGTAGCATCATGCTTTGGGGGTGTTTTTCTGCACATGGGACAGGGCGACTGCACTGTATTAAGGAGAGGATGACCGTGGCCATGTATTGCGAGATTTTGGGCAACAACCTCCTTCCCTCAGTTAGAGCTTTGAAGATGGGTCGAGGCTGGGTCTTCCAACATGACAATGACCCGAAGCACACAGCCAGGATAACCAAGGAGTGGCTCTGTAAGAAGCATATCAAGGTTCTGGCGTGGCCTAGCCAGTCTCCAGACCTAAACCCAATAGAGAATCTTTGGAGGGAGCTCAAACTCCGTGTTTCTCATCGACAGCCCAGAAACCTGACTGATCTAGAGAAGATCTGTGTGGAGGAGTGGGCCAAAATCCCTCCTCCAGTGTGTGCAAACCTGGTGAAAAACTACAAGAAACGTTTGACCTCTGTAATTGCAAACAAAGGCGACTGTACCAAATATTAACATTGATTTTCTCAGGTGTTCAAATACTTATTTGCAGCTGTATCATACAAATAAATAGTTAAAAAAATCATACATTGTGATTTCTGGAATTTTTTTTTTGGATTATGTCTCTCACAGTGGACATGCACCTACGATGACAATTTCAGACTCCTCCATGATTTCCAAGTGGGAGAACTTGCAAAATAGCAGGGTGTTCAAATACTTATTTTCCGCACTGTGTATATATATATATATATATATATATGTCTATGCACTAGGGCAGTGATGTTTTCGAACTGCAAAAAAGTTGAGCATCATGGGAAATGCGACAGGACTGCGTCTTTACGACGGACATATCGGACACTTTTTTGGAACCATTGTCATTTATACAGAGAACAGTGCTGTAAAAATGCACTGATTACTGTAAAAATGACACTGGCACTGAAGGGGTTAACCTGTAGGTGGCGCTGTAGGGGTCAAGTGTGCCCTGATTTATGTTTCTTACTGGGGGGGTGTGGCTGTGCGTGTGACGTCACTGATCATTTGTTCCTTATGACAGGGAACACACAATCGGTGTCCATCTCACTAGGAAGCACAGGAAGAGGTTTGTTTACACTTACCTCTCCGTGACCCGATTGTGGTTCCCACGGGGGCGGTCACAGAAGCTTAGCCCGCGCGACCCACAGCTGAGCGTTTAAAGGGGACCTACATGTACGCCCTTGTGCCCACCCGTGCCATTCTGGAGACGTATATCTGCGTAATTATTTTACTTTCCATTGACTTCTATGGGGAAACTCGCTTTGATAAGCCCAGAGGCGATTTAGTTTGCATGTGCCGCGCTATATAAGTTTTCATTCATTCATACAAGTATTCTCCTGGAATGGATTATACTCGTATTCCGAGGTTCCGCTGTATAAGTATTTTACATAACGGCTAATCTATATATTTTTTTTTTTTTACTCTCTCTCTCTCTCCCTCTCAATTTTTTCAGGAACACGTCTGTGAACCTTCCCCCGGACAGCGGAGTGTTTTTTCCCAGCCAGGACTTCTCTCTCGCCAGAGACGCAGCCAAACACATTCGTTTCCCTGCAAACTTAGTTCCTCCAATCAATCCAGCAATATTAAACCTACCCGGCCCCAGGCCGCCGCCTCCGCCCACGCCCCAGAGGAGCAACGACGAGACTTCATCTTTAATAGCTGAACTGTCGAAAATATTTCCAGAGAAAGAGCAAATCGAGAAAATCAACCGGGTTTTGTTGGCTCACCCTTATATGCGGGATCTCAACGCTCTGTCCGCCATGATCCTCGATTAAAATTCAGAATTTTATCACCAGTTTTGTGTGCAACTTGGACGCAGCCACATCACAGGCTGAACCCCAAACCTATTTTTGATTTTAACTGTAAGGTTGGTTGGTTTTTGATTTGCAGTTTACATTGAGGTGTTACATGTTTAGGTCAGGGGTAGGGAATCTCGGCCCTCCAGCTGTTCACCATCACTGGTCTAGGTGAATGCAGTGATGGCGGACCTTGGCCTCCCAGATGTTTTGGAACTACATTTCCCATGATGCTCATGCACTCTAAATTTACTATGATGCTCAACTTTTTTGAAGAGTGAGTGAATGAGCATCATGGGAAATGTAGTTCCAAAACATCTGGGGTGCCGAGGTTCGCCATTACTGGTCTAGGTGATGGCAGTAATGGCGAACCTTGGCACCCCAGATGTTTGGAGCTACATTTCCCATAATGCTCAATTACACTGCAGAGTGCATGCGCATCATGGGAAATGCAGTTCCAAAACATCTGGGGGTACCGAGGTTCACCATCACTAGTCTAGGTGAATGCACTAGGGCAGTGATGGCGAACCTTGGCACCCCCAGGAGTTTTGGAACTGCAAAAAAGTTGAGCATCATAGGAAATGTAGTTCCAAAACATCTGGGGTGCCAAGGTTCGCCATCACTGCCCTAGTGCATTCACCTAGAACAGTGATGGCGACCTTTGGCACCCCAGATGTTTTGGAACTACATTCCCTAAGATGCTCATGCACTCTGCAGCGTAACTGATCATGAGAAATGTAGTTCCAAAACATCTGGGGTGCCAAGGTTCACCATCACTGCATTTACCTAGACCAGTGATGGCGAACCTTGGCACTCCAGATGTTTTGG
This sequence comes from Rana kukunoris, assembly GCA_029574335.1. Lineage (NCBI taxonomy): Eukaryota > Metazoa > Chordata > Amphibia > Anura > Ranidae > Rana > Rana kukunoris. Next base: position 324,789,857 of record CM056059.1, on the reverse strand, counting down.
AACTACATTTCCCATGATGCTTATGCATTCTGCAAAAAAAGTTGAGCATCATAGGAAATGTAGTTCCAAAACATCTGGGGGTGCCAAGGTTCACCATCACTGGTCTAGGTGAATGCAGTAATGGTGAACCTTGGCACCCCCAGAACATCTGGGGGTGCCAAGGTTCACCATCACTGGTCTAGGTGAATGCAGTAATGGTGAACCTTGGCACCCCCAGATGTTTTGGAACTGCAAAAAAGTTGAGCATCATAGGAAATGTAGTTTCAAAACATCTGGGGTGCCAAGGTTGACCATCACTGCCCTGGTGCATTCACCTAGACCAGTGATGGTGAACCTTGGCACCCCAGATGTTTTGGAACTACATTTCCCATGATGCTCATGCACTCTCCAAAAAAAGTTGAGCATCATAGGAAATATAGAGTGCTTGAGCATCATGGGAAATGTAGTTCCAAAACATCTGGGGGGGCCAAAGTTCGCCATCACTACATTATGCAGTTTTCTGTCCTTCAACCCGTTAAAATATTGCTTGATTCCTCCAACAAAGCTTACCGTGCACCGGCAGAATCCAATGATCGCTGCTGGCAGCTGAAACCGTCTGCAGCAATTGGGCGAAAAAAAATAAAATAACCAACAGGCTGGTTGTACTGAAGTACTGAAGAATGACCCTTGGCACCCCAGATGTTTTGGGACTACATTTCTCATAATGCTCAACTACACTGCAGAGTGCATAAGCATCATGGGAAATCTAGTTCCAAAACATTTAGGGATCCCAATCCCTGCCCTGGTGCATTCACCTAGACCACTGATGGTAAACCTTGGCACCCCCAGATGTTTTGGAACAACATTTCCCATGGAGCTCATGCACTCTGCAGTGTAACTGATCAACTACACTGCAGAGTGCAAGAGCATCATGGGAAATGTAGTTCCAAAACATCTGGGGTGCCAAGATTCGGCATCACTGCCCTAGACTGGCTGAATTTCGCACAAACTTTGATCCATCTGCGGCTGGCATAAGGCCAGCCAGTGACGTCATTGGTCGGTAAATGAGATTTACTACCCGTCTTTGTTCCACACCTCTGCCAATTTAAAGGGAGAAGTTTGCCCAAAGCTTTTATTTGGGTAAGTTTGTGAACTCAATGGTTCACTGGCTATTTACTTTTTGTGTCCGCCAGGGGCCGCTCAGGGATCTCCCTGCTAATCATAAAAGAACATCCGGTATAATTTTGAGGAATACGTAGTCCACACCAATGTCGCCATATTGTGGGCAACACAAATGCCAAAGGGCCGGCCGCAGCACCTCTTGGCACAGGTTGGGCACCGGAAAACCTCATCACATTCAGTCTCCTTTTTTTTTGTAGTTTTGATTGAGACTTCTGCAATGTGGTCCCAACAAAATATCTAACACTAATTGGGATATGTACAGTTCATGTGTTCCTAGCGTTGTGATACGTTTTACTGTTTATGTGATGTAAACATTTTACGACCCCTTTGGGTTTTCCAAATGTTATATTCTGAGACATATATATTTTTTTAGGCGGGAGTTCCAAAAAAATAAATGTTGCTTATTTTCTGTTTTATAGACATGGATGGAATGTGTTGTATAAGATGCATGGATATAAAAAACAAAAAGGGTTCATACCGCACAGAATCTATAGACCAGGCCTCGACAAAATCCGGGCGCCAGGTTGCAATTGCGACAATAAATTTTGATCTGGCACCTGGGGAAGCTTAGGGCTGCAGAAGGCCGCAAAGCCGCAGCCTCACTTACCGGCCGGCTGAAGCGGTTAAAGTGGTAGTAAAGTCTTTACTTCCACTTTTACCTACAGGTAAGTCTATAATAAGGCCTATAATAAGGCTTACCTGTCACTTATAAAGAATATCTCCTACCTTGCCGGAATGAAGCATGCACGGAAGTGACGACATCGCCGGTCCAGGCTGACATCTCGCTCGGCGTGGACCAGGTAAGTTCTAAGGTAAGCATTTCATAATGAGCTAGTAAGCGGTGCATACTAGTTTATTATGGCTTTTGCCTTTCAGGTGTTATAATATATATATATATATATTATTATTTATTATATATATATATATATATATATATATATATATATATATATATATATATATATATATATATATATATATATATTATTGCGGGTGTACAACCGCTTTGACAATGCTCCTGCCTGCTTGGAGATGGGGGGAGAGATAAGGAGTACCTGCACCTATTCTCGGTGGAATAAAAAAAAAAACACCTGGTGTTTGGATCTCTACTGTTTACTTCCGTGAGCTGTGGGTGACCTTGTTATACCCTTTATCGTCCACTAGGAGGCGGTAGAGTCCCACCATGAAAGTTTCTCCTTGCTATTGCTTTCACAAGAGGATTGCAAACACTGATGAGAGGATTAAGCGGCATGATGGCCGCCGTTTCTTATCTGTGACCTACATGAACATGTGTCAGTTTTGTGCTTACACTAATTACACAATTCTCATCAGCCTGCAATATCATTGGCTGCAATTGTTCAAAAGGACAAATAGATAGATAGATAGATATATATATATTAGGGTTGTCCCGATACCACTTTTTTAGGACTGAGTACAAGTACCGATACTTTTTTTCATGTACTCGCCGATACCGAATACCGATACTTTTTTTAAATGTCATGTGACAGTTTTCAAACCACAATACAGACTAAGGATATTTTCTTTAGAAATATGAAGAACTCTAACTCAAGACATTATAAAAGAATAACAATTAGTAAAAATGTTTTATTTGCTTGTCACGCAGTAGTAAAAAACTCAAAGAATTTTCACAGAACATGTTGATAAATACAAAAAAAGTATTCTATTTAGGTATCGGGAGCATTTGGGCGAGTACAAGTACTCCCGCAAATACTTGGTATCGGTCCCGATACCGATGCCGATACTAGTATCTGGACAACCCTAATATATATATATATATATATATATATATATCTATCTATCTATCTATCTATCTATCTATATATATATATATATATATATATATTAAAAAAAAAGTCTTAATAAATAAGTGTCTGGTGCCCTATTAAACCTTGAGGCTGAGTTCACACCAATCCGCGTTGGCTGAGGGTTCTCCACATCGGCTGGGGGTTCTCCTCATCGGCTGAGGGTTCTCCACATCGGCTGGGGGTTCTCCACATCGGCTGGGGGTTCTCCACATCGGCTGGGGGTTCTCCACATCGGCTGGGGGTTCTCCTCATCGGCTGGGGGTTCTCCTCATCGGCTGGGGGTTCTCCTCATCGGCTGGGGGTTCTCCTCATCGGCTGGGGGTTCTCCTCATCGGCTGGGGGTTCTCCTCATCGGCTGGGGGTTCTCCTCATCGGCTGGGGGTTCTCCTCATCGGCTGGGGGTTCCCCGCATCGGCTGAGGGTTCCCCGCATCCAATTCTTAACAGCAGGATATTCTGACCGGCTCTCCATGGAGCTGGTTCACATATCTCCGCAGCAGATCCAGTTTGTTTTGCAGAAAAACGCTGTGCGTCTTTGGATCCTTTTTCAGGTCCAAATTCAGCCCAAAATACAGGCTGAAATCGGACTTAAAACGGTGACCCAGGACGCACCGTACCGCTGCCGTGAGACTGTTGCGGTGATGGTGTGAACCCAGCCACAGTGTTTCTAAGCACTGATTTAATCACTGAGTATGCAGCTTCTTCATCTTTTAATCCTTACCTGTGTTCCTGTATAAAGCCATAGTAAAGTCTCCAAAAAATTGGTCCCTTGCAGGTTAATGTCATAATGTGCTAGAAGGCACCACACATACTAGCACATTATGACAGACTTGCCTGTAAAGCGGATCCCTTCAGCGGCGCGCCGTCACCACTGACAGGGATTCCATCTTCTCCCGGTCTTTCTTCCAGGATCGCATCCTCCGACCATAGAATAGCAAAGCTGCGATGATGTCATGATCACGGCATGGCGCTCGGAATGGACGGCACACTCGAGCGGTGACATCACCGTGAACGTTTAGGAAATAATCACTGTATCTAGGGGCAGTGGCGCCTGTAATGCAGCTTACCTAATCCATGCGTCCGGCCCCATATATACATGCACGGCGCCGGATGCATAGAGGTCTTTTTTTTTAGAAGCGCGCCAGAGGCTTTAATAGGTTTAAAAAAAAGGGGTGGGGTCACCCACAGGAGGGGAGGTGATTGAAATGCCTGCAATGTACGTAGGTCATCCAAAGGGGGAATGTTGTTTCTTCAACAAAAGTGGGGTTATTCTTTAATGCGTAGAATGCATTAAGATTAAGAAAAAAACCTTGAGGCTTTAGAACCACTTTAAGGTTGGCTTGTGATTTCTCAATGTCGCCAGTAGATGTCACTGGTCACAATATGAGATTTCATAAAGAAAACAAAGTTTTATACATATTTATATTTTCTTTAGCCAATCCAGTAGGAGTTGTATGCAACTGGTGCATGCTGGGGGAGCATATAAATATTTGGGATAGGCCATGTGCTCGCTCTCTTCCTCTAAGGCCAGGGAGGGAGGTGCTGCTGTTAGGACCAACAGCCTGTTTTGGGGGTCCAACGTGTCCTGAAGCTCTCCTGCCTGGTGTGCCGGAAGCCGTGCCAAGGAAAGAGCCAAGAAAAAAGCTGCTCTGTCAGAAGGGCCTGGTGACTCACTTGGAGGACGCATTGATAATTGGGAACATGCTTACAGTGTTGCTGGGTCGTAGGGTTGCCACTTGCCACCTTTTCATCAAGCCAAACATGAACACATTTTTTTTCTCCAAGGAAAGCAGTAATGCGCTGCTCACAGTGGGTGTGGCCAAAATGCTCTTACTGGCATCAATGCCCAGCCTCCCAGTGATGCCGACACCACCACCCAACATCTGCCTACAGCTTCTGGATGGTAACAGATTTGTGTGTGGCTATCTCGGTTACTTGGGGAGCCACAACCTGGTCTTAATGATGTGTCTGTGTTTTAGGCGGACTGAAACCCGGACACATAATTCAAAACCCGGACTGTCGGGGTAAATCCTGGACAGGTGGCAACCCTACTGGGTCGACTTAAAGCGCGATTCCACCCGCAATTTTTTTTTTTAAAGTCAGCAGCTACTAACAGTGTAGCTGCTGAATTTGAATAAGGACACTTACCTGTCCTACTTGCCTGCGCTGATGGCTCCCCCGATGCTGATCCTCGATCCTGGCAGCTCCAGGCGCCGCCATCCACAGTTAAGGGAAACAGGTAGTGAAGCTGTGCGGCTTCACTCCCTGTTTCCTACTGCGTATGTGCGAGCAGAGCGGAGCTTTGTGAATGGTCTGGCTGCTTTCTGGGACACACACAGTTCCTAGAATGCAGCGCACCCCCATTCACAACAAGACACAGAGTGTAGGAGGAGGAAGAGAATCCACCGCGGAAGATAGGAGGCAGATTCGGGACTTCCGCATAGCAACAGCTATTTAGGGTAAGTACATTTTATTTTTTTTATTTTTTTTTCATTTATTATTTTTGTTGGAAGAATTTTTTTTTCCAGGGTGGAACTCCGCTTTAAGGCCCCTTTTGCATTGGAGCAGTAGCCGCGGTGGCGGTATAGCGCCGCTAAAAATAGCGTCGCTATACCGTCCGATTTACCGCGGGATTCGGCCGCTAGCGGTGCGGTATTAACGGTGAAGGAGCGGTATACACGCCGCTCCTCTCACCGCTAAAAAAAAAGATGCTGCTGACAGGAGATTTTTTTTCTCTCCCGCCAGCGCATCGCCTCAGTGTGAAAGCCCTCCGGCTTTCACATGGAGGATGCAGTGAAGGAGCTTTTCAGGCGGTACAGTAGCGCTATTTTTAGCGCTGTACAGCCTGAAAAACTCAGTGTGAAAGGGACCTAAAGGTTCTGACGCTGAACATTGATCTGGAGCCCCTAACCCTCATTACCTCAACCGTTCTGCAATAAAATGTTAAAAAGAAAACAAAGTGACTGACACCCAATCTAATTTCTCTGCCCCCCCCTATTTTAGGCATAGACTTTGGGGTGAAAAGCTAGTCCGCCCCTGACCTCTGGAGGTGCTATCCTTCCATTGGGCTGTCAGAGGGGTGCTACAAATGGTTACAGCGGGCATTCATGTGTATGTCTTTGCCGCCTGGCGTTCAGCTTTAAGTATTTCAGTACATAACGCGGATGCCCAAAATAACCTGTTTGCTCGCATTAGAATTTATCCGGCGAGTCGCGTTTCCCAGCTCTGCCAAGAAGTTTTGGAAGGGTATGATGTACGTTCTGTGATTCCAGATGTGGACGTCCTTTGCGAGATTGTGTAAAGAGATGAAAGAACAAGACATGAATCCTGATTATTTCATTACACTCCGATCAGCGACACTTCCACAGGAGGTGCCGCTGTCATGTAAGATGAAGGGGGCCGTTCACTGTCACCTATGTTACTTGGCTGACGCGGTGCTTAGCGGGAGTTCACTGCGGCCAAGTGACTTGTTACACAACTGAGCACTTCTTTATGCGAGTAAGGGGGCACCAGCCCTCCGCCATGATGCCTTCTCTTTCCATAAACAGCCTACTATTCATCCTTATAGTGCAGGCCAGGGCCGCCATCAGGGGGGTACAGGCAGTACACCTGTAAGGGGCCCGGATGAATTTTTATATATATATATATATTATTAGAGGTCCCTAGGGCCCCAGATGGCAATCCCCATTTTTTTATTATTTTTTATATTAAAAAAAATTATATATATTTTTATTAAAGGGCCCAGATGGCAACCCCCGTTTTTTTTTATATATATTATATATTTTTTCATAAATATATGTTTTCATTAAAGGGCCCAGCTGTCCCCAGGTCCCTGAATGGCAACCCACCTTTTTTTATTTAAAAAAATATATATATATATTTTTATTAAAGGGCCCTAGATGGCAACCCCCGTTTTTTTTATTTATTTTTTTTATATAAAAAAAAAATAATATATATTTTTATTAAAGGGCCCAGATGGCAACCCCCGTTTTTTATATATATATATTTTTTTTTTCTTTTTTCATAAATATATGTTTTTATTAAAGGGCCCAGATGTCCCCAGGGCCCTGCATGGCAACCAACCCTTTTTTATTTATTTAAAAAAAAAAATGATTATTAAAGGGCCCAGAGGTCCCCAGGGCTCCAGATGGCACACCCCCCCCCCTTTTTTTTTATTTTTATAAAAAATGCTTTTACATTTTTTTTTTTTTAATTAGAGGGTCCAGGGTCTGGATGACAAACCCCCCCCCCCTTTTTTTATTTTATAAAAAAAATGTTTTTTTTTAATTATTATTATTATTAAAGGGCCCTGGATGGCAACCAACCTTTTTTTATTTATTTAAAAAAAATGATTATTAAAGGGCCCAGAGGTCCCCAGGGCTCCAGATGGCACACCCCCCCCCCCCCCTTTTTTATTTATTTTTTTATAGAAAATGCTTTTACATTTTTATTTTTGTATTTAATTTTTTTCAATTAAAGGGCCCTGGGCTCCGGATGACCATCCCCCTTTTTTTATTTTTATTTTATGAAACACTTTTTGTTTTGTTTTTTATTAAAGGGCCCAGAGGTCCCCAGGGCCCTGGATGGCAACCCACTTTTTTGTATTTATTTTTTATATATATTTTTTTTATTAAAGGGCCCAAGGCACCCGATGGCACAGTCCCCCCCCCCTTTTTTTTTAATGTTTTTTTACCTTTTTTTTTTTTATTAATGGCAGCACCCACCCCCTTTATTTATATATATATATATATATATATATATATATATATATATATATATATATATATATATATATATATATATATATCATGTATCAAAAGTGTCCGCCATAATGTCGCAGTCTCGAAAAAAAACCGCTGATCGCCGACATTAGTACTAAAAAAATAATAATAAAAAATAATAATTCTGTCCCCTATTTTGTAAGCGCAATAACTTTTGCGCAAAACAGGTGCTTATTGCTTTTTTTTCTTTTACCAAAAATATGTAGAAGAATACGTATCGCCTAGACTGAGAAATGTATTTATTTATTTTTTAAATTGGGCTATTTATTATAGCAACAAGTAAAAAAAAATGTTTGTTTTTTTCAAAATTGTCGCTCTATTTTTGTTTATAGCGCAAAAAATAAAAACCGCAGAGGTGATCAAATACCACCAAAAGAAAGCTCTATTTGTGGGGAAAAAAAGGACGCCAATTATGTTTGGGAGCCACGTCGCACGACCGCGCAATTGTCAGTTAAAGCGACGCGGTGCCACAAGCTGAAATTTCACCTGGTCAGGAAGGGGGTATACGTGGCCAGTAAGGAAGTGGTTAAAATAACAAACATGTTATACTTACCTCCACTGTGCAGTTCATTTTGCACAGAGTGGCCCTGATCCTCCTCTTCTGGGGTCCCTCCGTGGCTGTCTCTGGTTCTCCCCGCAAGAACTCGCCACATTCACGCGAGAGAGCTTGCATGGTGATGAGCTCCTTGTGCTCCGGCTCCCGTGATACAGTGAGCGGCCATGGCCGCTCGCTGTATCACTCGGCCCCGCCCCTCGGCGAGCCGCGTCACTGGATGTGATTGACAGCAGTGCTCTCAATCCATCCGCTCTAGCCAATCAGCGGCCAGGCTGAGCGACGAAGAGGATCTCGGGACCGAGCGTGGGACTTTCAAGGAGTCAGGTAAGTAAACCTTGGGGGGGGGGGGGGGGGGGGGGGGGCCGAATCATCAAATGTTTTTTCACCTTAATGCATAGATTGGATTAAGGTGAAATTTTTTTTTCCTTTATAACTCTGCAAAAAATATACAATCACACGCAAAAAAAAACAGTATTTTTGCTTGCATGATAGAAGTCAGCAGAGCTTCCCCTCATTTACTAAGCTCTGGAGCAACTGCACATGCAAAGTGCTCAGTCTGTTTGCTTTTTAGTGAATTCACCCCATAAATTGACTAAACCTGACATCCAAGTTGGGAATTCTCGGAATAAAAGACAAAACGGGTACAAATCCCGGGAATGATGAGCGTTTCTTGATTTTTATTACGAATTGCGCGGCTGTACAGCACTGCAGAGTATAAATTATAGACGGGGCTTCCCTCCCCTCCCCCGCCCTCCTTCATATCACACAGACGGCCTGATATCTGTGCAGAACAATGTCATCTGTTTATGTTACAAACTGCAACAACAGGATTAGCAGAAAAACATCGGGCCCGGCCCGCGGGAACCATCGTCTCAGCACATTGCTAATATACCTATTATGTCCAACGCCGTCCGTCTAATCCCCGCCGCTTCTCCTTCATGCAGCCAAATGATGAACATGTTTACCGAGCGAATCCGCGTTGTCTGTTGTCGTAGTTTGGATTGTAGGGGATGTAATTCGCGCAGATATGTTTTTTTGAAAGTAAACCTTTTTCTGGCCCCTCAAATGTGGACCCTGACATCACCAAAGGGGCACACGTAGGGGTTGGTTTACTAAAACTGGAGAGTGCAAAATCTGATGACGCTCTTCACAGAAACCACCACTGTGCCCAGCAATTGGCACCACTGTGCCATGCCATCAAACACAACCACTGTGCCATCAATTGTCACCACTGTGCCATCAATTGTCACCACTGTGCCCAGCAATTGGCACCACTGTGCCATGCCATCAAACACAGCCACTGTGCCATCAATTGTCACCACTGTGCCCATCAAACACAACCACTGTGCCATCAATTCGCCCCACTGTGCCATGCCATCAAACACAGCCACTGTGCCAGCAATTGTCACCACTGTGCCATGCCATCAAACACAGCCACTGTGCCATCAATTGTCACCACTGTGCCCATCAATTGTCACCACTGTGCCCATCAATTGTCACCACTGTGCCCATCAATTGTCACCACTGTGCTATCAATTGTCACCACTGTGCCCATCAATTGTCACCACTGTTCCCATCAATTGTCACCACTGTGCCCATTAATTGTCACCACTGTGCCATGCCATTAAACACAGCCACTGTGCCATCAATTGTCACCACTGTGCCCATCAATTTTCACCACTGTGCCCATCAATTGTCACCACTGTGCCCATCAATTGTCACCACTGTGCCCATTGTCACCACTGTGCCCATTAATTGTCACCACTGTGCCATGCCATCAAACGCAGCCACTGTGCCAAGATTCTTTTGTTGCAGACGAGCAGAAGACTCTCAAGCTTCTCTGGGACCACAAATCCCGAAGCTCGGCCTGTTATTCCGGGAGATTCTACACATTAACCAGTCTCAGGAAAGCATCACTTTGTAATAATGAGTTGTGCTTTGGAAGATCCCTTTGCAGGTTATGTGAAGTAAACCCGGTAGAGATAAACAGCGACATATGGCGAGCCGTCCCCGGGGTCCCCTCGGAGGAGTTCCCCCATGGGGGGGGGGGGTTCTATCGCTGGCGATGAGTCAAAGGCTGGCAGTTAAATGCCACATTTCATGATACATTACCAGGACAATATTTTATCTTTTTTTTTACTCTCGTCTATCATGACAGATTTCCCATCAATGGCACTCCGGGGGAAGAGCGCAACGTTTACTACAGGAGCGCAATTCTCCTATAAATTTTATGATTCCATCGGTCATATAACGATCGGCCATTACCGTCTCTGGAAAGTGTCAATCAATGAAAGCCAAATGTAAGACCAGCGTTCCATTAAATAGATCCCCGCCCCCTTTTCACTCATTCTATTTGCTTGGAAGAAATCTGTCAAGAATGAAATATAGTAACTTCCATTCCTGATTTTTCTTTTTTAACCACTTTAGCCCCGGAAGAAGTTACCCCCTTCCTGACCAGAGCAACTTTTTGTGATTCGGCGCTGCGTCGCTTCAACTGACAATTACGCGGTCGTGCGATGTTGTACTCAAACAAAATTGGCGACCTTTTTTTCCCCACAAATAGAGCTTTCTATTGGTGGTATTTGATCACCTTGATCACCCCTGCGGTTTTTATTTTTTGTGCTATAAACAAAAAAAGAATGTATAATTTGGAAAAAGCTATATTTTTGACTTTTTGCTATAAAAAAACAATGTATTAAAAAAAAAAAAAATGTTATCCTTTTTAAGCGTATATTGGTTTGTGCAAAAGTTATAGCATCTACAAAATAGGGGATGGAAAAAAATGTTAAGTCTAAACATTGTAACAATTTGTCTTTTACATCAAAGAAATAGACTTCTGGGCCAGATTCTTAGCCGAGTTACATCGGCGTATCTCGAGATACACCGCGTAACTTCTAAGAAGCGTCGGTGTATCTATTTTTGGTATTCTGAAAACAAGATACGCCGGTATTTTGCTTAGATACGAGCGGTGTAAGGCCCCATACACACGAGCGGACAGATTTGTTCAAATCTGTCCGTCCGACAGATTTGAACAAATCTGTCTGCTGGGATTTTGGTTTGCTCGCGTGTACACACAAGCAAACCAAAATCCCCGCCAGCAGACGGCGCGCTGACGTGTCGGTGACGTGGCGGTGACGTTGACGCCGCCACGTCACCGCACCAGGAAGTAAAACACTTCCACGCATGCGCCGAATCCATTCGGCGGCGGTGGGGGACGACATGTCTGCTGGTAAGTGTACTAACCAGCGGACAGATTCCCACCGGATAGATTTCAAAGCATGCTTTGAAATCTGTCGGGTGGACAAATCTGTCCGCTAGCCCATCCACACGATCGGAGATGTCTGCTGAAACGGTCCATCGGACCGTTTTCAGCGGACATATCCGCTTGTGTGTACGAGGCCTAAGTCTCTTACGCCATCGTATCCAAGTTGCATATTTACGCTGGCCGCTAGGTGGCGCTTCCGTCGATTACCTGCGTCGAACATGCAAATGAGCTAGATACGCCGATTCCTGAACGTAATTGCGCCCGCTCGTCGTTTTTTACGTCGTCTGTGTAAGCGTAAAGTTACCCCTGCTATATGAGGGGTAACTTTGCGTACGCAATGTTAAGTATGGACGTCGATTTTTACGTTGTTTACGTCGTTTGTGAATAGGGAATTGCGTAAGTTACGTTCACGTCGAAAGCATTGACTATTTGCGACGTTCAAAAAAAACGTCAAAAAGGTGGGGTCACAACACATTGACATAAAACACGCCCACCTCTTCCACATTTGAATTACCCGGGCCATTTACGCCACGCCGCCGTGTTCTCGGCGCTGGACTTTCGAGGGCTCAGGTAAGTAAACGGGGGGGGGGTAAGCATCAGATTTATTTTTTTACCTGAAAGGGGTTGTTTTTTTTTGTTTTCTAATATCTTCCTTTACCTTGGTGCAGTCCTCCTTCACTTACCTCATCCTTCTATTTTGCTTTTAAATGTCCTTATTTCTTCTGAGAAATCCTTACTTCCTGTTCTTCTGTCTGTAACTCCACACAGTAATGCAAGGCTTTCTCCCTGGTGTGGAGTGTCGTGCTCGCCCCCTCCCTTGGACTACAGGCAGGGGCAGACTGACCATTGGAGCTCTCGGGCACTGCCCGAGGGCCCCATGCCACTAGGGGGCCCCATCAGGGTTGCCAGGTTCAATAAAACCAGGGACAGTATGTAAAAATGTGTTTTTCTTTTACATCTGTCCCTGATATGTTTGAAAGCGACATGCTTTTGATGTGAAAATCCTGAGATTTTAGCTGCCCTGCCTCCTAGAGTGGTGTCCCTCTGTAAGTCCTGGGGCCCCATAATCTTCTATTGCCCGAGGGCCCCATGAGTTGTCAGTCTGCCCCTGACTACAGGAGAGTCGGGACGCCCACCGACACACAGCTCCTTTCTCTATCTGCAAAGTAGAGAATGTCCTGACACTCCTGCTCGCCCCCTCCTTCCTCAAGAGGCTTTCTCTACAAGCCTCGCATTACTGTGTGGAGTTACAGACAGAAGAACAGGAAGTGAGGATTTCTTAGAAGAAATAAGGACATTTAAAAGCAAAAATGGAAGGATGAGGTAAGTGAAGGAGGACTGCACTAAGGTAAAGGAAGATATTTAGGGAATTTTTTTTTTTTCCTTTACAACCCCTTTAATTATGTTTAACTGAGGCTATACTCACATTTGGGTACCGCGCAATTGTCATTCAAAGTGTGTCAGCGCTAAATGCTGAAAATTGTCCTGGCCAGGAGGGAGGGAGGGGGGGGGGGGTTAAGTGCCCAGTAAGGAAGCGGTTAATCAATGCCTGGAGGTCCCCTTTAAATTATATCTGTGATTATTTATTATGCAACTGTCATTTATATAATGACAAATGAAAGGCGTGTCCATCCACTTTAGCACAGCTGTCATGTACATCCCATTAATGTGTTTACTTCTTGCTTCTTAAAGTGCCCTTGATTGTATTTTCCACTGACTTAGAGTAGCAACAGACTACAGAACTCCCCCCCCCCCCCCTGCCCTATTATTCCAGGGTTGCTGAATTGGCTTATAATGCACTTTTCTAATGGGAAACCGATAGGCTGCATTCTTTATAAATATTGGTCCTGGCTGTGAGAGGGACACCCGGCACAATTTGATACCAGCTATGCACTCGGCACTCAGTAACGAGGGCTTACGTCAGGGCATGGTGTCATAAAAATACCAATTAGATAAGGGCTTTCTAATTCTGGTTTTGCTGTTGCCCCGCATCGAGTTACAACCCAACATAAACCCAGAGGACTGTTATGGAAACATACGCGCGCTCGCATTGTGTCATTGCGTGTTCTTGCCAGAAGTGACTTGTGGAGATTTAAGAGCTTGCCTATGTCCAGCCCAGCAGCAGATACAGGAAAACCTTGGTTTGAGAGTGTAACGGAATGGCCCGTCGCACCCAGAGGCTCTTGAAGGATGTGGGGTACCCCTGTTTCAGCTTCACCAGTGACTCTTGTGTCTAGGGTCATCCTATGTCCACTAGGGGCATAGGATGACTGAGAAATGATATCTTGGATTACATGAGATGGGACAGTAATGATAATCCACAATATATTCAAGAATGTCTATAAGAACTAATTACAGGTGGTTGATTCTGAACCCAACAGGTCAATAGGAGAGTGACTCATTCAATGTGGAACATAGACTGTTAAGGGGGTAATTAAGTCTGCTACTGTCATGTAAACTAGCCTCAGTCTGGCTTCTAAATACATTTTCATTGTGTGATGCTAATTAACCACTTAAGCCCCGGACCAATATGCTGCTAAATGCCCAGAGGTGTTTTTACAATTCGGCACTGCATCGCTTTAACAGACAATTGCGCGGTCGTGCGAGGTGGCTCCCAAACAAAATTCATGTCCTTTTCTTTTCACAAATAGAGCTTTCTTTTGATGGTATTTGATTGTCTCTGCGATTTTTTTATTTTTTGCGCTATAAACAAAAATAGAGCGACATTTTTGAAAAAAAACAACACTATTTTTTTACTTTTTGTTATAAGAAAAATCGAATAAACTAAATTTTAGTCAAACATTTAGGCCAAAATGTATTCAGCCACATGTCTGTAGTAAAAAAAAAAAAATTAGCTACCTAGCGGAAATAGCGACACTAATACAGCGATCAGAAAAATGATCGCTTAGTGACGCTGGTAATAGGGGGTGAAAGGGTTAACTAGGGCGGTGACCAAGCGGTTAAAACTTTATTAGGGGGGGTGGGGGGGCTACCCTGGACCTAACACTAACTGCCCGTCCGGCCTATTATCTCTCCAATTGCGGGCTATTATTGTTCTAGCTGCTGTTGTCGATTAGCCGCCATCTACCGTGATCTGTGATGCGCTGGGTCTTTTCCGGACCCGGCGGTCACGGATATATACGGGGGCAAGATTCTGGGAAGATTCATAAAGTGTCTGAAGAACCCTTTATGAATCCCCCCACACACACTTTCTTTGGGTAAAACTATCCCAGTGAGTCTGCCCGGCCTATAAATGGAAGGCAAGTCCTTGTCTTACTTATCTTCAGACGTGGCCATCAACTCACAACTCTGGAAGTGACCCTCAGCTGTGTCTGACCCGACTTCTATTTCTGGTCCTGTGAATGCTTCGGGTTCCTCTTCATCTTCCTGGGTGGTTTTCTGGCCTCTTATATTACCGGAAGACGAGCTTCTCCTTTAGTTTTTATTGTTCTTCCTCTCCTTCTTTCCTCTCCTCCTTTCCTCTCGTCCTTTCCTCTCGTCCTTTCCTCTCGTCCTTTCCTCTCGTCCTTTCCTCTCGTCCTTTCCTCTCGTCCTTTCCTCTCGTCCTTTCCTATCCTTCTTCTTTTCTCTCCTTCTTTTCTCTCCTTCTTTTCTCTCCTTTCTTTCCTCTCCTTTCTTTCCTCTCATTCTTTCCTCTCCTTCTTTCCTCTCCTTCAGTTCTTATTGTTCTTCCTCTCCGTCCTTTCCTCTCCGTCCTTTCCTCTCCGTCCTTTCCTCTCCGTCCTTTCCTCTCCGTCCTTTCCTCTCCGTCCTTTCCTCTCCGTCCTTTCCTCTCCGTCCTTTCCTCTCCTTCAGTTCTTATTGTTCTTCCTCTCCTCTCCTTTCTTCTCCTTCAGTTTTTATTTTTCTTCCTCTCCTTCTTTCCTCTCCTTCAGTTTTTATTGTCCTTTCCTCTCTCCTTCCTTTCCTCTCTCTCCTTCCTTTCCTCTCTCTCCTTCCTTTCCTCTCTCTCCTTCCTTTCCTCTCTCTCCTTCCTTTCCTCTCTCTCCTTCCTTTCCTCTCTCTCCTTCCTTTCCTCTCTCTCCTTCCTTTCCTCTCCTCGACCTTCTGAAATGCAGACTTGTGTCAGGACATATTTAGGATTGACAATTGCGCACTACAAGGTCCAAAAATCCTCAAAAAGATATGCTGGAAAAAATGCAAAATGGTATTCGCTTTAACCAAGCTTGACAGTTGCTATTTCCTCACTAATCAACTGTCAGCACAAAATGTAAAGTGCAAGAAGAAAGTGTATCTAACCCAAAATGTGAATTATTGCAGCTTACTCCTAGTCCTTACTGTGATAGTAGCAATCATTTTCTTTCTTCTTTATTTTTTGTTCTTTTAATTTTCACTTGGTTGTCCTGCAAATAACACACTTCCTGTCTGTGGATGGCTACTTCACCCCTCCAATGTATCTATGGAGGGAGCCATGGTTGTCACCCTAGGCTGCCTTCCTAATATGGACTACAAACAATCTGTATCGCTTCATCGCCATTATATGGTGGACAGAAGACAGCTGGGCAGGAAGATATTCTTCAACACTGCATTTTTGGCAAAATCTTTGGCATTTTCTGAAAATGTTCTTTGCTTGTAAAAAACGTACTCCTGACCCCCTACATCCTGTACATTATACACACCCGTCCCCTAAAAAATTACTTTAGATAAACCTGAGCCCCGCACTAAAGTTTAGTGTGAAACGCGTCAGCTTGTACCCTGTTTGCTGTGGCATGTATTCTGTGTTTTTTATTTTACAATAAAAGCAACAAGTTTTGGAGTGCGGCTGTCCAGAAATCCTTCCTTCATTTGGCATACACCTGACCCCTGCAATATTTATTTTACATACACCTGAGCCCTATAATATTTACTTTACATACACATTACCACTGCACTATTTACTTTATATATACCTGAGCCCTGCGCTATTTACTTTACATACACCTGAGTAGGGCTGGGAGATTTTAGCCCAAAAAAATAAACATTGGCGATTTTATAAAAAAAAAACTTGTTTCGAATCATGTTTTTTTTTTTTCTGATGGACACCGCGCCGGCAGGACTTTTTCAGCGAGGCCGCGGCTTCGGCCTAGTCTGCCGCGATCCTTGAAAAAGGCCGCGGACTAGGCCGAAGCCGCGGCCTTGCCTAAAAAATCCTGCCCGCAGCTCGCGAATTCGGCCTAGTCTGCGGCGTCCGGCCTCGTGGCCTTTTCCCAGGATCGCGGTGAGATGCGGGGAGGATTTTTTAGACAAGGCCGCGGCTTCAGCCTAGTTCGCAGAGAGCACCAGTCCTATTGGAAAAAAAAAAATCTAAAAAATGTGTCCTTGCAACTCAATTCAGATTTTAGATCGATTTTTTTTCCCCAGCCCTACACCTGAGCCCTATAATATTTACTTTACATACACATTACCACTGCACTATTTACTTTATATATATAAAACTGAGCCCTGCGCTATTTACTTTATATACAGTATATACTTGGACCTTGCTCTATTTACTTGACCTACACCTGACCCCTGCACTATTTACCCTACATACACCTGACCCCTGCAATATTCAACATACACTTGAGTCCTGTACTGTTTACTTTAGATACAAGTGAGCCCTATAATATTTACTTTACATACACATTACCACTGCACTATTTAGTTTACATAAACCTGAGCCCTGCAAAGTTTACTTTACATACACCTGAGCCCTGCAAAGTTTACTTTACATACACATTACCACTGCACTATTTATTTTATATATACCTGAGCCCTATAATATTTACTTTACATAAACCTGAGCCCTGCACTATATACTTTACATACACCTGAGCCCTGCACTATTTACTTTACATACACCTGAGCCCTGCACTATTTACTTTACATACACCTGAGCCTTGCACTATTTACTTTACATACACCTGAGCCCTGCAAGGTTTACTTTACATACACATTACCACTGCACTATTTACTTTACATACACCTGAGCCCTGCAAAGTTTACTTTACATACACCTGAGCCCTGCAAAGTTTACTTTACATACACATTACCACTGCACTATTTATTTTATATATACCTGAGCCCTATAATATTTACTTTACATACACATTACCACTGCACTATTTACTTTACATAAACTTGAGCCCTGCACTATATACTTTACATACACCTGAGCCCTGCACTATTTACTTTATATACACCTGAGCCCTGCACTATTTACTTTACATACACCTGAGCCCTGCACTATTTACTTTACATACACCTGAGCCTTGCACTATTTACTTTACATACACCTGAGCCCTGCAAGGTTTACTTTACATACACATTACCACTGCACTATTTACTTTACATACACCTGAGCCCTGCAAAGTTTACTTTACCTACACATTACCACTGCACTATTTACTTTATATATACGGTAGTACTTAACCTACGCCTGACGCCTCCAATATTTACCTTACATACACCTGACCCCTGCAATATTCAACATACACTTGAGTCCAGTACTATTTACTTTACATACACCTGAGCCCTACAAAGTTTACTTTACATACACATTACCACTGCACTATTTATTTTAGATATACCTGACCCCTGCACTTTGTACATTACCCAATATTGACCCCCTGTGCTCTGTATTTAGCTTCATGTTTTGAGGCCCTTTAACCACTTCTACAATTTTGTGACATCCGAAATTCTCAGCGCTGTGCTGTGCATGCCGCCTCATTTTTCTTCTCTGGCTGCCCAAAGGCGCCTCCCATTACGCCCTCGCAGGTGTGGGGAGGGGGTGGGGAGTCGGGCAAATTGTATGAGGGACCATAAAGTCTAATGATGACCCTTTATATAAATAAATATATAGATATATAAAAATGCGCACACCTTTTTATGATATTGAGTTTTTGTTATATAACAGTTGTGTGACGGGACGCAGGTCTAAACAACGTGTTTTTGTTCCCCGGTATGTAATTCCACAATTGCTCGCATGCAAACGAAAGTAATTATGTCATGTTTTACGAGGCATTATCCCGAATCAAAGCCAAAATATTTACCAAATGAAACTGAACCAAGACGAGACTTGCCCCGGTTTCATCTCCTCGCTTTAATTCCACCGCCGTTTTGTTGAACAGACCCGTCCTTAATTTTGCCACCAAGCAAAGGGAAACCGCGAGACGTTTCATAACAGGTGGTGGGCGGGTCTTTAGTCCGGTAGTGACTCCAGGCATCGGTGTACTCCACAATCCCATTCCCTATTGGTTTAACCACTTAAGCCCCGGACCATTTTGCTGGTCAAAGACCGGGCCACTTTTTGCGATTCGGCACTGCCTGGCTTTAACTGACAATTGCGCGGTCGTGCGACGCGGCTACCAAACAAAATTGGCGCCCTTTTTTCCCCACAAATAGAACTTTCTTTTGGTGGTATTTGATCACTTCTGCGGTTTTTAGATTTTGCGCTATAAACAAAAATAGCGACAATTTTGAAAAAAAAATATATTTTTTTCTTTTTGCTATAATAAATATCCCCCAAAAATATATAAAACACTTTTTTTTCTCAGTTTAGGCCGATACGTATTCTTCTACATAGTTTTCGTAAAAAAATCGCAATAAGAGTTTATTGATTGGTTTGCGCAAAAGTTATAGCGTCTACAAAATAGGGGATAGTTTTATGGTCTAAGACCCAGCTGGTATTCACCAGAGCCTCTAGTGGTGAGGATGGCCTTCGCTGCGGCTGGATCCAGGTTGCGGCCCCCGGAGTCTCCTAGGTCACGCTCAGTAGACAAAGAGGGGAAGCAGCACACAGGACACAAGCGATAGTGGAGGGTAAGCTGAGGTCGAGGCAACAAGCAGACGAGGATAACCAAGGGACATGCCAAGGTTTAATAATATTTTTTTTTTTTACTAGTAATGGCGGCGATCAGCGATTTTTTTTTTTTCAAATAACAGTTTTATTGATCATTTAGAAAGATAAAACAGCAGAACAGTGGTACAAAAATCAGCGATTTTTATTATGACTGCCACAATATGGCGGACACATCGGACACTTTTGACACCATTTTGGGACCATTGTCATTTTAACAGCGATCAGTGCTATAAAAATGCACTGGTTACTGTGAAAATGAAACTGGCAGGGAAGGGTTAACTTCTTACTGTAGGGGTGCGTGGCTTGCTGTAACACGTCGCCGAAAGCTGCTCCCGATGACAGGGAACACGATCAGTGACATGTCACTAGGCAGAACGGGGAGATGTTGTGTTTACACTAACACCTCCCCATCTATCTCTATGTGAGACGATCGCGGGTATGCCCGCGGCGATCGAATCCGCGGGACCCGCGGAGATCACAGCGCGCCTGCAATAAGGTGACCACATATCCAAACTGCCATTCAGGGACACCCTCCCTTGCCAAAAATCAGCTTGTGCTGTAACAAATCACAGCACAGTGATTGGACACAAGAGGCGGGGATTTATGATTTCTCCAATCACAAGCAGGGGGCGGGGATTGTGCTCCTCTAGGCATTCCCGGCCAGGGTAAGGTACTGTCAGTGAGTAAAGCGGAGATGTGGTGGCCTTTTTGGGGGCATCAGATTAGTCCAGAGGGCTGGCTGTGTCAGTTGTATTGTCCTGGAATGAAGGTGCCCGGGACAGACCTGCAAAATTCGGGACTGTCCCGGGCAATCCGGGACGCGTGGTCACCCTAATCAGTCTCACGCTGACTTGTGAATGAGCGGCAGCTCTCTGAGAACACACACAGTTCCCAGAAAGCAGCGCGCCCCATTCACAAGCAGAAGAAGAAGAAAACAGACCGTGGCTGCGGAAGAGGCAGATTACGGACTTCCGCATAGCAACAGGTATTTCGGGTGAGTATACATTTTTATTTTTTTTCACATAATTTTTTTTTTATAATTTTGGGCAAATGTTTTTTTCCTGGTTGGAACTCCAATTTAAAGGGAAGATATATATATATACACACACAAACGTTCTTTTGCCTGCCCGTGCCATGCTGCAGACGTATATATATCTGCGTGCGGCAAGCGGTTAAGGGGGAAAATCTTCCGGTCCTTAAAGTGGATGTAAACCCCAATTTTTTATTTATTTTTTTGATGTCACAATGTAGAGTAGAAGATTTCCTATCACCTGTGCCCAGTCTTGCCACACAGAGTTATTCCAGCGCTGAGCAATCCTCTTTTATTGTTCAGTGAAAATGAACAGCCTTCCAGATAAAAACCTGCCTGAAAAAAAGTCTGTTTTCTCTCTCCTTGCTTTGAGTGACAGGTTATTTACATATTTATGAAGACAAAGAAAAATGGATAGCCGCACTCCAAAACCTGATGGGTGGTCTTTTATTCAATAGACAGCATGTACAAAAATAGGGTCACAGCAGTGGAAACAAGGAACAGCCGACGCGTTTCGCACTGGATCAGTGCTTATTCATGGCTTTATTTACATATTTAGCTTGGACATATTTACCATATGTTATGTTTATCATAATATGAGGTGATGTGAAATATAGAGAGGGGTGAGGGGGGGCGAGGAGGGAGTCGACAGGAACTGTTAGGAAACCCTTTTTTTTTTCCTTCTTGGGGGGGGGGGGGGGAGGGTATCGAGATATAGGAAACCGTTTTTTTTTTCCTTCTTGGGGGGGGGGGGGGAGGGTATCGAGCTATAGGAAACCCTTTTTTTTTTCCTTCTTGGGGGGGGGGGGGAGGGTATCGAGCTATAGGAAACCCTTTTTTTTTTCCTTCTTGGGGGGGGGGGGAGCAGGCAGGGGAGGGGGGGTGGGAAAGGTATCGAGCTATAGGAAATGTGGAAAATTAGAAGCTTTTGCAAAACCAGGATTGAGGAGGAGGGAGATGGGGGGTCCCCTCCTCATCACTCTCTGAACTCTTTGATATAATTTACTTAATGTGTAATAGATGGAATGTAATTATCCTGTAACGTAATTCTTGAAATAAAGAGAGAATTTATAAAAAAAATTAAAATAATATGAGGTGATCCGAAGTTCATTGTATATTACCAGGATGTGTTATGTGGGGGAGGGGTGGATTTCTCACTTTTTATACTGTGAATCACCTCATGTTATGATAAACATAACATAACATATGATAAACATGTCCAAGCTAGATTTGTAAATAGCCTGTCACTCAAAGCAAGAAAAGAGAAACAGACTTTATAATTTGGCAAGTTTTTATCTGGAATTCTGTTAATTTGCACTGAACATTACAAGAGGATCGCTCAGTGCTGGATTGACTCTGTGTGGCAAGACTGGGCACAGATGATAGGAAATATTATACTCTACATTGTGACATCAAAAAAAAAAAAAAAAAAATTGGGGGTTTACATCCACTTTAAGTGGTTAAAGCGGTTATGAGATTCTGATGACTTGGTTTAGATCTACTTCAGGCCAAAATAAAATTTTACCCAAATTGTAACGCGTCTCGTGTGTTTCTGATTGTTCTCCAGCCGTTCTCCATCATCTCTAAGGCACTTCTGTGGAGTTCAGAACAATATACGGAAAGAGCCGTATAATAAACAGGGTGGATGAAATGGTTTTATTTTTTTTTTATAATGGGCTGCGGCAATTGTCCTAAGAATAGTAACTAATGGCGGTGAGCACTCCCGGAGATAAGTGGCGTAATGGAGAGTTCTTAGACAATACTCGGGCTTAGCAGTCGGCAGGAGTGACTGTTTGTAGGTGCCGCAGACAGAACAGCAAACCACTCACCAGATAAAAGGGGCCCGGGGGGAGGGGGGGGGGGTTGGCCTTCGTGCGAATTGTCACAGGGGCACTGGAACCAGAATAGAGAGAAAAGACGCAACGTGATAACAATTTCTATTTTTCGCTCCCCCGGGAAGAGGTAGAGATTGGAGCTTCGGCGATCCGGTGCTTCTGTTAAAGTGGACCGTTCGGTAACTTTACAAGTCTGCGTGAAGAAATTCCGGACAAGTCAGAATCGTATTATTCGTTTTTTTTTTGTTATGGATGTTTTTTTATTGAGAGTCTCGGTTTAGAAATTCGCAAGAAAAAGAAAAGAAAATAACAAGGACATTTAGGTGATGCGAACATCTAACTCAAGGCACGCCAACCTCAAAGCGGACCGGGCACCACAAGCAATGCCCACTTGCAGTGGCGGCTGGTGCTCAAAATTTTTGTGGGGGGCGCAAACAAACGAAAAATAATAAAAAAACAATTGCAGCCTCACTGTGCCCATCAAACACAGCCACTATGCCCATCAAACGAAGCCACTGTGCCCATCAAACGCAGCCACTGTGCCCATCAAACGAAGCCACTGTGCCCATCAAACGCAGCCACTGTGCCCATCAAACGAAGCCACTGTGCCCATCAAATGCAGCCACTGTGCCCATCAAACAAAGCCACTGTGCCCATCAAACGCAGCCACTGTGCCCATCAAACAAAGCCACTGTGCCCATCAAACGCAGCCACTGTGCCCATCAAACGAAGCCACTGTGCCCATCAAACGAAGCCACTGTGCCCATCAAACGAAGCCACTGTGCCCATCAAACGCAGCCACTGTGCCCATTAAACGCAGCCACTGTGCCCATCAAACGCAGCCACTGTGCCCATCAAACGAAGCCACTGTGCCCATCAAACGCAGCCACTGTGCCCATCAAACGCAGCCACTGTGCCCATCAAACGCAGCCACTGTGCCCATCAAGTTTCCCCACTGTGCCATGTCATCAAATGCAGCCACTGTGCCTATCAATTGTCACCACTGTGCCCATTAATTACAAGTGTGACAGCGCTGAAAGCTGAAAACTGGCCTGGGCAGGAAGGGGGTGAAAGTGAAAGTGCCCGGTGTTGAGGTGGTTAAGTGACGGATTGTGAGCACGAAGGTGTTAAATGTATCTGTTTATATATTCCAGCGATGTAATGAACTCTTTGCATGGAGTTGAAATATTTTATTTAGTAGAGTTGTGACAATAACATTCCGATTAATCGAATCCTCTGAGAATCCTCTGAGAATCGAATCCTCTGAGAATGATCGGAGAATCGAATCCTCTGAGAATCCTCTGAGAATCGAATCCTCAGAGAATGATCGGAGAATCGAATCCTCTGAGAATCCTCTGAGAATCGAATCCTCTGAGAATCGAATCGTCTGAGAATGCTCGGAGAATCGGATCTTCGGAGAATCAAATCCTCGGAGAATCCTCGTAGAGTCCTTGGAGAATCGAATCCTAGGAGAATCCTCTGAGAACCCTCTGAGAATCAAATCCTCTGAGAATCAAATACTTGGAGAATCCTCAGAGAATCTAATCCTCGGAGAATCCTCGGAGAATCTAATCCTTGGAGAATCTAATCCTCGGAGAATCTAATTCTCGGAGAATCCTCAGAGAATCCTCGGAGAAGCGAATCCTCGGAGAATCGAATCCTCGGAGAATCTAATCCTCGGAGAATCCTCGGTGAATCGAATCCTCGGAGAATTGAATCCTCGGAGAATCGAATCCACGGAGAATCTAATCCACGGAGAATCGAATCCTTGGAGAATCCTCAGAGAATCCTCTGAGAATCCTTGGAGAATCCTTGAAGAATCCTCAGAGGATCAAATCCTTAAGAGAATCCTCGGAGAATCGAATCCTCGGAGAATCAAATCCTCGGAGAATCAAATCCTTGGAGAATCCTCTGAGAATCCTCGGAGAATCGAATCCTCGGAGAATCCTTGGAGAATCCTTGGAGAATCCTCAGAGAATCGAATCCTCAGAGAATCCTTATAGAATCCTCAGGGAATCCTCGGGGGAATCCTCGGAGAATCGAATCCTCGGAGAATTAAATCCTCGGAGAGTCAAATCCTTTGAGAATCCTCGGAAAATCGAAACCTAGAAGAATACTTGGAGAATCGAATCCTCTGAGAATTGAATCCTCGGAGAATAGAATCCTCGGAGAATCAAATCCTTGGAGAATCCTTGGAGAATCCTCGGAGAATCGAATCCTCAGAGAATCGAATCCTCAGGGAATCGAATCCTCAGAGAATCCTTATAGAATCCTCAGGGAATCCTCGGGGAATCGAATCCTCGGAGAATCAAATCCTCGGAGAATCTTCGGAGAATCGAAACCTAGAAGAATCCTTGGAGAATCCTCGGAGAATCGAATCCTCAGAGAATCCTCAGAGAATCGAATCCTCGCTGCTGCCGGCTTTTCAGGGGGAAGAAGATGATAAGAGGAAAGGTATTTCTATAGACATTCAGGCACCATGACAGGGCCCAGCTGGCGGGATTTCCGCTTGTTCCGATCTATTTTATTAGTGATCCCTGCGATTGTTTTTTTTTTTTTATAATGTATGGAATCGCAGCCGGGTGGATTGTCCGCCGCGCGCTCGCCGGTCTCCACTCCTGGAATGGGCGCTGGAAATCCGCCCCGCTGTCCTCAAATACGCTGCCGACAGATCAGCTCCAGATGTTAACATGGAATAAAATATTAACAAATGGGCCCCCAGAGCCAAAGGGGGAAAGGAATCTGTGAGTGGAACGCATTAATTTAACAGAAGACATGGAACTTTATATCAATAAAACATCCCGAGTTTATTATTTATATACACACCCGGCCCGCATCCCCAGGACTCCTGAACAGATTTAAGGTGGACCTGGGATTCGATTCCATCATTTTCTAGGCATGCATGTTAAGCAGTGTGTAATTATCTGTCACCGAGGTCACAGCGCCCCCGCTGATAATGCCCTCACCCTGCCATCTTTGTTCAGGAATCCTCCTGGTTCGGAGATGAAACAATCGTTGGAAATCCTGGCGGCGTCCCCAAATGTCTGACGCAGATCAGCCCCATGCTACAGCTTCTCTCCTAACATTTTTTTTTTTACAAAAGGTGCAATGTGCACTAATCGCTGGGGAAGAGGAGACTGAGAGAATGCCTCCTCCTGCCTGCGGCAAAGTGATAGTTGAGGAAAGTGGGAAAGATAACGCTGGACCCCGTAGGCAGCTGGTATAGCTGTGTTAAAGTATTGATGTTGATGCATCACGGTCTTATTGGCTTGTAGTGCAACAAAAATGTGATTTTAGGCGCTACACCACTGCTGAAGCTAGGTCCATATATTTTTATTTTTATATATATATATATATGCGGGTGGGAAACAGACGCATGGGGGTGCCATTAATTGTTAATAGCACGGCCATGAATCAGTGGTCCGTTTTAGCACGTGCCAAACAGCTTAGTGCGAAGCTTCATGTGACACAGGTTTGTCCCGCTTATAACCGATTGCCAACTGTATAACATAGATACTGTATATAGTGGCAAGACGGCTCAGGTGCGGGTAGGGGGCACGTGGCCTGACACTTCCGTGTAAGAGGCGCCTGCCCTGACACTTCCGGGTAGGAGGCGCGTGCCCTGAAACTTCCGTGTAGGAGGCGCCTGCCCTGACACTTCCGTGTAGGAGGCGCCTGCCCTGACACTTCCGGGTAGGAGGCGCCTGCCCTGACACTTCCGGGTAGGAGGCGCGTGTCCTTAAACTTCCGTGTAGTAGGCGTGCGCTCTGACACTTCCAGGTAGGAGGCGCATGTCCTTAAACTTCCGTGTAGGAGGCGTGCGCTCTGACACTTCCAGGTAGGAGGCGCGTGTCCTGACACTTCCGGGTAGGTGGTGCACACTCTGTCACTTCCGGATAGGGGGCGCGCGCTCTGACACTTCCGGGTAGGAGGCGCGTGCCCTGAAACTTCCGGGTAGGGGGCGGGTGTCCTTAAACTTCCGTGTAGTAGGCGTGCGCTCTGACACTTCCAGGTAGGAGGCGCGTGTCCTGACACTTCCGTGTAGGAGGCGTGCGCTCTGACACTTCCAGGTAGGAGGCGCGTGTCCTGACACTTCCGGGTAGGAGGCGCGCGCTCTGACACTTCCGGGTAGGAGGCGCGTGCCCTGAAACTTCCGGGTAGGGGGCGGGTGCCCTGACACTTCCGTGTAGGAGGTGCGTGCCCTGACACTTCCGTGTAGGAGGCGCGTGTCCTTAAACTTCCGTGTAGTAGGCGTGCGCTCTGACACTTCCAGGTAGGAGGCGCGTGTCCTTAAACTTCCGTGTAGGAGGCGTGCGCTCTGACACTTCCAGGTAGGAGGCGCGTGTCCTGACACTTCCGGGTAGGAGGCGCGCGCTCTGACACTTCCGGGTAGGAGGCGCGTGCCCTGAAACTTCCGGGTAGGGGGCGGGTGCCCTGACACTTCCGTGTAGGAGGTGCGTGCCCTGACACTTCCGTGTAGGAGGCGCGTGTCCTTAAACTTCCGTGTAGTAGGCGTGCGCTCTGACACTTCCAGGTAGGAGGCGCGTGTCCTTAAACTTCCGTGTAGGAGGCGTGCGCTCTGACACTTCCAGGTAGGAGGCGCGTGTCCTGACACTTCCGTGTAGGAGGCGCGTGTCCTTAAACTTCCGTGTAGTAGGCGTGCGCTCTGACACTTCCAGGTAGGAGGCGCGTGTCCTTAAACTTCCGTGTAGGAGGCGTGCGCTCTGACACTTCCAGGTAGGAGGCGCGTGTCCTGACACTTCCGGGTAGGTGGTGCACACTCTGTCACTTCCGTGTAGGAGGCGCATGCCCTGACACTTCTGGGTAGGAGGCGCGCGCTCTGACACTTTCCGGGTAGGAGGCTCATGCCCTGACACTTCCGTGTAGGAGGTGCGTGCCCTGACACTTCCGTGTAGGAGGTGCGTGCCCTGACACTTCCGTGTAGGAGGCGCGTGTCCTTAAACTTCCGTGTAGTAGGCGTGCGCTCTGACACTTCCGGGTAGGAGGCGCGCGCTCTGACACTTCCGGGTAGGAGGCTCATGCCCTGACACTTCCGTGTAGGAGGTGCGTGCCCTGACACTTCCAGGTAGGAGGCGCGTGTCCTTAAACTTCCGTGTAGGAGGCGTGCGCTCTGACACTTCCAGGTAGGAGGCGCGTGTCCTGACACTTCCGTGTAGGAGGCGCGTGTCCTTAAACTTCCGTATAGTAGGCGTGCGCTCTAACACTTCCAGGTAGGAGGCGCGTGTCCTTAAACTTCCGTGTAGGAGGCGTGCGCTCTGACACTTCCAGGTAGGAGGCGCGTGTCCTGACACTTCCGGGTAGGTGGTGCACACTCTGTCACTTCCGTGTAGGAGGCGCATGCCCTGACACTTCCGGGTAGGAGGCGCGCGCTCTGACACTTCTGGGTAGGAGGCGCATGCCCTGACACTTCCGTGTAGGAGGCGCATGCCCTGACACTTCCGGGTAGGAGGCGCATGCCCTGACACTTCCGGGTAGGAGGCACGCGCTCTGACACTTCCGGGTAGGAGGCACATGCCCTGACACTTCCGGGTAGGAGGCACGCGCTCTGACACTTCCGGGTAGGAGGCACATGCCCTGACACTTCCGGGTAGGAGGCGCGCGCTCTGACACTTCCGGGTAGGAGGCATGTGTCCTGACACTTCTGGGTGGATCAGACCAAAATGAGGGACATGCGGTCAGAGGCGGACTGGGGGGGGGGGGGCGCTCTCCGGCTCCCCCCCCACCCCGCCTCTGACCGCATGCGGTATTGCATGACATTGAAGTCAATGCGGAACAAATTATTTTCTTTCCATTGACTTCAATAGGGAAACTCGCTTTGATAGGCGAGTACTTTGGATTACGAGCGTTCTCCTGGAACAGATCATGCTCGTTATCCGAGGTTCCACTGTATCTGTAAGTCTCCGCAGAAGTTATTTAACCACTTAAGGACCGCCTCCTGCAGATATACGTCGGCAGAATGGCACGGCTGGGCACAGGCACGTACATGTACGTCCTCTTAAGTGCCCAGCCGTGGGTCGCGCGCCGCTACCCGGTCCGAAGCTCCTGCGACCCCGATCGCCACGTTAGTCCCGCGATCGGTCCCCGTTACTGTGGCAGCTTCATTGATCGTGTGTTCCCTAATATAGGGAAACACGATCAATGACGTCACACGTCCAGCCCCGCCCCCCTACAGTTAGAAACACATATGAGGTCACACTTAACCCCTACAGCGCCCCCCTAGTGGTTAACTCCCAAACTGCAATTGTCATTTTCACAGTAATCAGTGGATTTTTATAGCATTTTTTGCTGTGAAAATGACAATGGTCCCAAAAATGTGTCAGAAGTGTGCGATGTGTCCGCCATAATGTCGCAGTCACGAAAAAAAACGCTGATCGCCATCATTAGTAGTAAAACATTTTTATTTATTTTTTATAAAAATGCAATAAAACAATCCCCTATTTTGTAAACGCTATAAATTTTGTGCAAACCAACCGATAAACGCTTGTTGCGTTTTTTTTTTTTACCAAAAATATGTAGAAGAATACGTATCGGCCTAAACTGAGGAATAAAAATGTTTTTTTTATGTATTTTTGGGGGATATTTATTATAGCAAAACGTAAAAAATATTGCATTTATTTTTAGAAATTGTCGCTCTATTTTTGTTTATAGCGCAAAAAATAAAAACCGCAGAGGGGATCAAATACCACCAAAGAAAAGCTCTATTTGTGGGGGAAAAAAGACGCCAATTTTGTTTGGGAGCCGCGTCGCACGACCGCGCAATTGTCAGTTAAAGCGAAGCAGTGCCGAATCGCAAAAAGTGGCCAGGTCCTTTTTTTTTTTTATCAATTCGTTTTTAATATGAGTTTTCATGAAAAATACAATATAAAATAAAGGCATAGTAGGTAAGCTTTACAACCATTGCACAAACAGGATCATCAACCATGCACTGACACTGGCCAGGTCCTTAACCTGCATAATGGTCCGGGGCTGAAGTGGTTAAAGGGGAGTTCCACCCACAATTTCACTTTTTAAATATAAATACCCCTGTAATACACAAGCTTAATGTATTCAATAAAGTTAGTCTGTAAACTAAGGTCCGTTTTGTTAGGTTGTTACAGCATTTAGATTAGTTTATAATCTAGAAATAGACCGTGGCCATCTTAAGTGTGGGCATCATGAAGCCAGACTGTATGACTTCCTGGATTTCAGCTTTGCATATCTCGCACATGCTCAGTGCTGCACAAGCAATGTAATAGGTTTCAGTCAGGTTTGCAAGGACTACTGGGAAACATGATGCCTATCCCAGAAACCCTTGCAAATAGCCATGTGACTTAATAGCCTAGGCTAATAAGGAGGAGGAAGTAATGAAGGACTACAAAATAAAAGGTATTTACAAGCAACAAAATAAATAAAAATTGTCCATTCTGAACACTATGGGCCAGATTCAGGTAGAGTTAGGCTGGAGTATCAGTGATACTCCAGCCTAAGGCCGTGTACACACGGCAGAGATCCTCGACAGGCAGAACACATCGTTCCGCCCGTCAAGGTTCTCTGCCGGCCGTCGAAATCGGCGACCCGCCCGTCGGGAATGGCAACCAGCCATTCATCCAGGCGGGCCGTCGAGCAAATAGAGAGCGTGCTCTCTATTTCTGCTCGACGGGCTTCCCGACGGGAAGCTCGCCGAGAGCGTACACACGGCCGAGGTCAGTAAGCAGAAAACAAGAAACGCCGGGTTGGAGTTCCTATACGAGCGGCGTAATTGTATTTCGCCGTCGTATCGGAACTGCAATTTTAAAAATGGCGCTGGGGGCGTTCCCGCTGATTAACGCCAAGAATATGTTAATCAGCGAGAATCGGCAAATCACAATCGTATTCGGGCCCGACGCAGTGACTTTCCGACGTTTCCGTAAGAGATAAGCGGCGTAAAGATAAAGCAGCCCCCTAGTGGAGTATCCTATGTTAAGTATGGGCGTCGTCATCGCGTCGAAAAAAAATTTTTTTTAGAGTCGTTTGCGTAAAACGTCCGTGAATGGGGATTGACATCATTGACGTTCACTGACAGAATTTGGAGCATGCGCACTGACAGTCGACGCATGCGCAGTACGTTCGCCGCGGGATCGCGCCTAGTTTAAATAATACACGCCCCCTACCCGCCCAATTTGAATTCCGCCGGCTCATTTTCGCTACGCCGCCGCAACTTTAGGAGCAAGTGCTATGTGAATAACAGTACTTGCTCCTAAAGTTTCGGCGGAGTAACGCAAATGAGAAAAGTTACTCCAAAATAAAGATGCGCCCATCTACCTGAATCTGGCCCTATGAGATTAGGGCATGCAGCACAGACAAACATAAATAAATGGGTGGAACTCCACTTTAAGACGAACTGCAGCCAAATGTTTAATTTTAGTTTTTTGGACGGAGTATCGGAGAGTTAGGACCTCGTGTTTTTTTTTTTCTGTGTTCCCGTTGGCTTGACATTTCCTATCCTCCGGTTACAATAAATGATACGATCCTCGGATTAAAGGCACGTTGGGTGAATTTGGCGAAGCCGTCGCCTGGAATTGATCTGGAAGCTTCATAGGGCCGAACTAAATGTAGGCACGAGCCCCCCCCCCCCCCCCCCCGGGCATTAATAACACCGCCTCCGCCGCTCCTAATCAGGAACCAGAGCAGCCAGGACCCTCGAATCCTCCGTCCAGCGGGAATCACATTTTGGATCGCCTTCTGTCCATTATTTCATGGAACTCGTTCAGTTACGGACATCTGTCAGCTCCATGCCTGCGCGTTCGCTTCCACAAATAATCTGCCTCTGTTTTGGATACTAGAAAACTGTTTATCCAACGTCCCCTAGCAATTTTTAGGCCCCGGCCGATAAAAGCAAATCAACAAATGGAGAAGTTGGTTTTGGAGTCCTGCCCGCCGTGGAGTGGGCATGTGTCCATGGAACGCTGGTATTTCAAACCCCCCAGTGGGTTACACGAGCAGGCATGTGGAAGGCCTTCAAAGCGGTATAAATAAAACCAACCAACTTGTATTGTTGAGATTTTCTTGGCATCGGCGCTTGGTTCTCAGCCACCGCGATCGTTCGCTGGACACCACGGCTAAATGATGTTGTTTTGCCGCAGGAAGGCTCGTCAAGTCTGAGAGGTGCTTGGTATAAATTAGTGAGTGACTTTGCTGTCATCGTTAATGTTCATGGCTTCACGTTATTATGTGTACAGCTGTTCAATAAATAGGTGATGCGAACATCTAACTCAAGGCGCGCCAATCGCAAAGCCGACTGGGCACCACAAGCAACGTCCACTTGCAGTGGCGGCTGGTGCTCAACATTTTTGGGAGGGTGCAAACAAATGGAAAAAAAAAACAATTGCAGCCTCCCTGTGCCCATCAAACGCAGCTACTGTGCCCATCAAATGCAGCCACTGTGCCCATCAAATGCAGCTACTGTGCCCATCAAATGCAGCCACTGTGCCCATCAAACGCAGCTACTGTGCCCATCAAATGCAGCCACTTTGCTCCTCAAATGCAGCCACTGTGCGCATGAAACGCAGCCACTGTGCCCATCAAACGCAGCCACTGTGCCCCTCAAATGCAGCCACTGTGCCCATCAAATGCAGCTACTGTGCCCATCAAACGCAGCCACTGTGCCTATCAAACGCAGCCACTGTGCCCATCAAACGCAGCCACTGTGCCCCTCAAATGCAGCCACTGTGCCCCTCAAATGCAGCCACTGTGCCCATCAAATGCAGCCACTGTGCCCATCAAACGCAGCTACTGTGCCCATCAAACGCAGCCACTGTGCCCATCAAATGCAGCTACTGTGCCATCAAATGCAGCCACTGTGCCCATCAATT
Source organism: Rana kukunoris (assembly GCA_029574335.1). Classification (NCBI taxonomy): domain Eukaryota; kingdom Metazoa; phylum Chordata; class Amphibia; order Anura; family Ranidae; genus Rana; species Rana kukunoris. The sequence goes on along the minus strand of CM056059.1, from coordinate 324,757,713 downwards.
GTCCCCACTGTGCCATGCCATCAAATGCAGCCACTGTGCCATGCTGTCAAACGCAGCCACTGTGCCATCAATTGTCACCACTGTGCCACCAATTGTCACCACCGTGCCCATAAATTAGCACCACCATGCCCACCAATTGTTACCACGTGCCCATCAATTGTCACCACCGTGCCCATAAATTAGCACCACCGTGCCCACCAATTGTTACCACCGTGCCCATCAATTGTCACCACTGCGCCCATAAATTAGCACCACCGTGCCCATCAATTGTGACCACCGCGCCCATAAATTAGCACCACCGTGCCCATAAATTAGCACCACCGTGCTCATCAATAAGCGCCACTGTGCCCTGTAAAATGCCCCCGCCCGGCACTTACCTTTCTGGGTTCAGCCATTCGGCTTCCACCGTCCCTCGATGTCTTTCTCCGCCCTTGAGGACGCTTCAGCCAATCATGTTACCGGTAACCAGAACCGGTGAACCTGATGCCTGTCAGTGTAAACCAGGGAACGCACCCCCCCTGCTTCCCCTGGTTAACTATTAGGAAGCTGATTACAGCCCGCTGGCTCTGATAAACACTTCCTAAGCCAACCAGCTGCCGTTATTCAGATGGCCGCCGCTCACCAGGGGGCCAGCCATCTGAATATGCATCCATGTATTGTATTCAGTGGCGGTGCAGGAGCGAGAGGGGGCAGTGCTCCTGCGCCCTCTATGGAAGCACCGCCACTGTGACCACTTGTTGACTTTGCTTTTGTTGCTCCTCATTCGTAAAAACAGTGCAATAAAAAAAGCAAAAAATTAAAACCAATCTGGCGGGGAAACTGCAGGGAGTCCATGTCACCCTTCTTTGGTTACATTTCCAGGGATTTCTGAGTATCCCAAATCTTTCTGCTCCTGCAGATCATTCAAATGTATTACTGTTTCCATTTCGATTGGCTGAAACGTCAGGTGCTGTGATTGGACGTCGGATATAGGGGATGGAAGAAGACACAGAGGATGTGCAGGACACCGCCGCTGACCTGCTGCGAGACAGGTAAGTGCCGGGGGATGCACACTGGCAGCATTTGATGGGGCACAGTAGCGTCAATTGATGGGCACACTGGCAGCAATTGATGGGCTCAGTGTCAGCAATTGATGGGCACAGTAGTGACAATTGATAGGCACACTGGCAGCATTTGATGGGGCACGGTAGCGGTAATTGATGGGCACACTGGCAGCAATTGATGGGCACTTTAGCGGCAATTGATGGGCAGACTGGCAGCAATTGATGGGCACACTGGCAGCAATTGATGGGCACTGTAGCGGCAATTGATGGGCAGACTGTCAGCAATTGATGGGCACACTGGCAGCAATTGATGGGTACAGTAGCTGCATTCGATGGCACAATGGCAGCGTTTGAGGGCACAGTGGCTGTGTTTGATAGGCACAGTGACTGCGTTTGATGGGCACAGTGGCTGGATTTGATGGGCACAGTGGCTGGGTTTGATGGGCACAGTGGTTGCATTTTTGTTGGCACAGTGGCGGCAATTGATGGGCACAGTGGCGACAATTGATAGGCACAGTGGCGGCAATTGATAGGCACAGAGGCTGCGTTTGATGGGCACAGTGACGGTAATTGATAGGCACAGTGACGGTAATTGATAGGCACAGTGGCTGCGTTTAATGACACAGTGGCTGCATCTGATGGGCACAGTGGCTGCGCTTGATGGCACAGTGGCTGCGTTTAAAGGGCACAGTGGCTGCATTTGATGGGCACAGTGGCGGCAATTGATGGGCACAGTGGCGGCAATTGATAGGCACAGTGGCTGCGCTTGATGGGCACAGTGACGGCAAATGATAGGCACAGAGGCTGCATTCGATGGCACAGTGGCTGCGTTTGATGGGCACAGTGACGGTAATTGATAGGCACAGTGGCTGCGTTTAATGGCACAGTGGCTGCATCTGATGGACACACTGGCAGCAATTGATGGGTATAGTAGCTGCGTTTGATGGAACAGTGGCGGCAATTTATGGGTACAGCGGCTGCGTTTGATGGCACAGTGGCAGCGTTTGATGGGCACAGTGGCTGCGTTTGATGGGCACAGTGACGGTAATTGATAGGCACGGTGGCTGCGTTTAATGGCACAGTGGCTGCATCTGATGGGCACAGTGGCTGTACTTGATGGGCACAGTAGCTGCAATTGATGGTTTTATTTTCCAGTTTGCGCCCCCCAAAAAATTTGGAGCACCAGTCGCCACTGACGGTCGGCAAGTGGTTAAGTACAATCATCACCAAAAGAACAAAGATTCCATTGCAGATTCCCAAGAAGAACGCTGCAGCCCGCAAACCATAATCCCTCGCCGTATCTCCGTCCTTTCATAAATACCTCTATAATATCTCCCCGCTCTCCTCTTCCACAACACAGTTATTTCGGAGAGTGACGGAGCCGACGACATCTCGCTTCTTCCTTCCTTTTCTTTTATTATCACTTTGTCTTCTGGATCTTTCACAAAGGTCTTGGACCAGATGTTTCTGGCAGGATCATTTTACATATTTTTTTTTTCTTCCTGTTGCTAAGTGCTGTTCGGAGAAAAAATAGACAAGGAAAATAAATATTATTGTGAATCTACGAGAATAGGTCCGCAGAGAATTCTCGCTGCTCGCTGGGAGATGTCCAACATTTTTACATAACGGCAGCTGTGGAGCATTTTTACATTCTTTTCTTTTTATTTTGGGGGCGGGGTGGGGGATGGAGATCGAGGAGGTTTATAACCTGCATATTTTTATCCGCAAAACTCTGGAATCCTTCGTGATGATTCCTTCACTTTCCAAAATGTGTAAAAATTTTGTTTAACCACTTAAGACCCGGACCATTATGCAGGTTAAGGACCTTGCCCCTTTTTGCGATTCGGCACTGCGTCGCTTTAACTGACAATTGCGCGGTCGTGCGACGCGGCTCCCAAACAAAATTGGCGTCTTTTTTTCCCCACAAATAGACCTTTCTTTTGGTGGTATTTGATCACCTCTGCGGTTTTTATTTTTTGCGCTATAAACAAAAATAGAGCGACAATTTTGAAAAAAAATGCAATGGGCCAGATTCTCATAGAATTTCGCTTGCGTATCGTAAGGCATTTACACTACGCCGCCGCATCGTACTAGAGCAAGTGCCGTATTCTCTAACAAATTGCTCCGTAGTTTGCGTTGGCGTAGCGAAAATGGCCCAGCGTAAGCCCGCGTAATTCAAATGGGGCGGTTTGTATTTAAATTAAGAGCGCCCCCGCGTCGAACGAAAAGGCCGCGCCCCCGCCCGGGGAAAAGGCCCAGTGCGCATGCTCCAGCTCACGTCGGAAAGCGTCGTTGAAACCGACGTGATCGTCACTTACGCAATGCCCTATTCGCGAACGAGTTAGTAAAACGACGTAAGCGACGGAAAAAGCCGACGCTGACCCGACGCCATACTTAACATGGCATCCGACGGCACCCGACGGCATCCGACGGAACTTCGTAAGGTTACTCCTCATAGAAGCAGGGGTAACCTTACGCGGACGAAAACGACGTACGCGACGACGGGGCGGCGTAAAAGCGATCGGGAATCGGCGTACTACCTCATTTGCATATGCAAATGAAAAAACAACGTAATGGCCACCTAGTGGCCGGAGTTGTCATTACAACTACGATCCGCAAGTGTAATGGTATTACACTTGTCGGATGTAGAAGCGTATCTATGCCAAAGTGATGCTAAGCATCACGCGCATAGATACGAGGCAAAAAAAACGGCGATACGACGGGGTATCTGAGATACTCCGTCGTAGCGCCGCTGAGAATCTGGCCCAATATGTTTTACATTTTGCTATAATAAATATCCCCCAAAAAATATATAAAAAACATTTTTTTTCCTCAGTTTAGGCCGATACGTATTCTTCTACATATTTTTAGTAAAACAAATCGCAATAAGCGTTTATTGATTGGTTTGTGCAAAAGTTAAAGCGTCAACCAAATAGGGGATAGTTTTATGGCATTTTTATTAATAATTTTTTTTTCTAGTAATGCCGGCGATCAGCGATTTTTATCGTGACTGCGACATTATGGCGGACACATCGGACACTTTTGGGACCATTGTCATTTATACAGCTATAAAAATACACTGGTTACTGTAAAAATGACACTGCCAGTGAAGGGGTTAACCACTAGGTGGCGCTGTAGGAGTTAAGTGTTCCCTGAGGAGTAATTCTTATTGTAGGGGGCGTGGCTTGCTGTGACATGTCACTGATCGCTGCTCCCGATGACAGGGAACATGATCAGTGACAGTGTCACTAGGCAGAACGGGGAGATGTTGTTTTTACACTAACATCTCCCCAAGGGGTTAACCAGGAGGGGGCGCTGTAGGGGTTAAGTGAGCCCTAAGGGAGTGATTCTTACTGTAGGGGGGGGCGTGGCTGGACATGTGACGTCACTGATCATCGTTCCCTATGACAGGGAACAGACGATCAGTGACAGGCTCACTAGGAAGCACGGGGAGAGGTTTGTTTACACTAAGGCCGCGTACACACGATCGGTCAAAACTGATGAAAACGGACTGAAGGTCCGTCTCATCGGTCCAAACCGATCACGTGTGGACCCCATCGGTCAGTTATCCTTCGGTCAAAAAAAGAGATCTTGCTTTAAAATTTAACTGATGGACACCTAACCGATAGGTCAAAACCGATCGTTAGTACGCACGAGCATCGGTTAAAAATCCACACATGCTCAGAATCAGGTCGACCCATGCTTGGAAGCATTGAACATTTTTCAGCACGTCGTTGTGTTTTACGTCACCGCGTTCTGACACCATCGGTTATTTAACTGATGGTGTGTAGGCACATCACACCATCAGTCAGCTTCATCGGTTAACCGATGACAACGGTCCATCAGACCGCTCTCATCGGATGGACTGATCGTGTGTACGCGGCCTTACTGTCAGCTGCTATCTTAACGTTCTTCCTCTCTGTGATCCGATCGCGGGACACCGGCGGCGATCGGGGTCCGCTGTTCCCACGGGGACGGTCACGGAGAAGAGGACCGGGTTCGCAAGCGAGTCACCGGCGGCACGCTCGCGACCCATGGCTGGGATCTTAAAGGGGACGTACATGTACTCCCTTGTGCCCAGACGTGCCATTTTGTCGACGTATATCGTCGTGCGGTGGTCCTCAATCAGTTAAATGTAACAATATTACTACACTTAGTGTCTCCTCTTTTCTTTTTTAGACTCAGTTGTGACACAACGCTACTCTTATATCAAGACATCGCTTGTATATCAAGGCAAAATCTATTAAAACATTTTTCTTGTCTTGCAAAACGCTCTCAAACCAAGTTACTCTCAAACCAAGGTTTTCCTGTATACACTTTGCTGGCAGCGTCTTTCACATGTGAGTCCTTCCCAGAGACGTACTTCGGTGTTATCAATATCCTGTTCACCTAGGAGAGGTTCCTTGTACCCGCTGACGTCGGTTGTTTCAGGAATGATGACTGCGCGTTCCTCTGAGGCTGCTGACAGCGCTATCAATCATACGTTAAAGGGGTGGTTCCCCTAAAAATAAACTTTTAACATTGCATTTCTCCTCTTAATAACATCTAGATTCGGCTGGTATTTTTAAAAAAAATCCGTCCGTACATACCATTTTCGTCATGTAGTCTCACCGCTGTTTCCGGGTCTGACGGTCGGGGTAGGGCGTGCCTACTTGATTGACAGGCATGCGATCGACGCGTACAGCCAGGGATGGACTGGCCATTGGGACTACAGGGGGTTTCCCGGTGGGCCGATGGCTCAGTGGGCCGGCTTCAGTGACAGCGGGCCGCAGCCCCTCTGTCTCTCCCTTCCCGCAGCGTTCACCTGGGGGGGACAGAGAAGCAAGGGGAGGACCAGAGGAGCATGGGGGAGGGGACAGACAGCTGAGTTTCTCGCTTCTGCCTAATCTTGTCCCATGGGGGGGCACCAAACTGATTCTTTGCCCCGGGGGAAATAATGTCTAGCTTCCCCACTGGTACTGCCTATAAGAGGGCCTAATAAAGTAGAATGGCTAGTGGCTAGAGAAGGAGGAGAGGGGGTGCGGGTGGCAGGGGGGGGGGTGCGGGTGGCAGGGGGGGGGGTGCGGGAGTTGTCCAGCCGCCATGAGAGAGACCTGTCAAAGTGGGCCAGTCTGGATGAAGTCCAGGGCCAAATTTTTGTCCCAGTCCAGCCCTGTATACAGCCGAAAGAAGCCGAACGTTGGTGCGCATGCGCCGTATAGAGCCGCACCAACGTTCGGCTTCTTTTGGGATCTTGTGGCACGCTGTATGCGTTGATCGGATGCCTGTCCCCAACCATCATACCGGAAGCGGCGGTGAGACTACATGAAGAAAATGGTATGTACGGACGGATTTTTTTTTTAAATACCAGCCGATTCTACATGTGATTAAGAGGAGAAATGCAATGTTAAAAGTTTATTTTTAGGGGAACCACCCCTTTAAAGCAAATCATTGATCTAAAGCTAAACGTGCTTAGAAACTTTTGTCCGCTGGAAACCTGTCCGCTAGGCCGTACACACGATCGGACATGTCCGCGGAAACTGGTCTGCGGACATGTCTCCTCGTGTGTACGGGGCCTGAGAGTGAGTGAGTGAATAACTTGTATAGCGCAAACAAATGTGAACCGAACCGCCTCCAGGCGCTTTGCATCCATTGTCGTGCTGATCCTTCAGAGGAGGTGAGTCTTTATTTTTTTCCTAAAAGTTTTCTTCCATGAGGATGTCCGTGGGCAGAGTGTTCCAGAGCCGAGGTCCTTGGACTGCGAATCTTCGTTCTCTGTTGGGGGGGCCCTGCCAGGTAGGCTGTACGGGGCCCCCCGTGATTTCTAACAGCAGCACTGACTGCAATGCAAATGTTTTCTTCTTCAAAAAAAAGAAAAAAGGTTGCATAGAAGCTGGCGCCGCTGTGTGCCCCGCGTGGTCCATTTCCGTGTATTGTGCTCCCTTAGGTTACAAGAAGAGAGAAGGCACAAAGGATCCAATTAATGTCAAGTGCCCAGTGAAACTTCCCCTACTCTTGAGTAGGTTCCAGATCTTCTCTGCACAATGACTCTCCTCCATGATACTTTTAACTAATTGGCTGCACCCTCGTTCCTCGGGAACACTCCATTAATCAGGTTTATTTGAAGTTTGAACACGGCCAGCAGCTGAGTTGTTGTTCCCAGAGAGCGCGCCGGACACATAACGCCGATTCCTTTCTTCTGCAAACATTTAGAGGACTGGGTCACTTCTCTCAAAGGTCTCCTCCGGGAATCATGAGATGCTTCGCACTAGGGTTGTCCCGATACCGATACTAGTACTTGTACTCCCGCAAATACCCCCGATACCGAAATAGAATACTTCCCCGCCGCCACCGCCGCGTTAATCCCCGTACATCGTTTGAATACTTATAATGCGCGCCTCGCCATGTATAGACACTCCCCTTCTTGGGATTGGACGGATCTGTCCAATCCCGAGCAAGGGGGAGTGTCTATGCACGGATCCATGTATAGACACTCCCCCTTGCTAGGGATTGGACGGATCCATGGCAAGGCGCGCATTACAAGTATTCAAACGAAAGCTTGTAATGCGCGCTGTATTGCACAGGGATTAACCCGGCAGCAGCTACTACAGGTATGGGGGACATGACATGGCTGCAATATGTGGGGGACAGGACATGGCTGCAATATGTGGGGGACAAGACATGGCTGCAATATGTGGGGGACATGCATGGCTGCATCTGTGGGGGGGACAGGACATGGCTGCAATATGTGGGGGACAGGACATGGCTGCAATATGTGGGGGACATGCATGGCTGCATCTGTGGGGGACAGGACATGGCTGCAATATGTGGGGGACATACATGGCTGCAATATGTGGGGGACATGCATGGCTGCAATATGTGGGGGACAGGACATGGCTGCAATATGTGGGGGACAGGACATGGCTGCAATATGTGGGGGACATACATGGCTGCAATATGTGGGGGACAGGACATGGCTGCAATATGTGGGGGACATGCATGGCTGCATCTGTGGGGGGGACATTGCTGCAATATATGGGGGACATGGCTGCATTTGGGGACACATTTAAAAAAAGTATCGGTATTCGGTATTGGCGAGTACATGAAAAAAAGTATCGGTACTTGTACTCGGTCCTAAAAATGTGGTATCGGGACAACCCTACTTCGTACCATGACTCTGTCCAACATTCTTCTTATTCAGAGTCAGAGAGGTATAAAAATACCTGCACAATCATCATATAGGAAACACATTTTATGTTTGCATTACATCGGTTTTTTTTTGTTTATTTTATTTATTGCTGAGATTTAAAGAAAACTGCAGTGGGAATATACAGTATATTGTGGAACCTCGGATTGCGAGTTACGTGGTTAACGAGCCTTTCGCAAAATGAGCAGGATTCAAGCCACAGTGTGCAGTACCGCATTTGACCAGAGGTGCGGGAGCTCCAGAGCCGATCAGAGCCGTTCGGAAGCACCCAGAAATACTCGGAAGTTCCCGAGTGTTTCTGAGCCTTTCCAAGTGGTTTCCGAATGCAGCCGAACGGTCTCCGAGTAATTCCGAGTCTCTCACCGCCCCCCCCCCCCTCCCCACATCTGGCCACATGCGGTATTGCATGCCAAAGAAGTCAAAGTAGAATGAATTATTTTCGTTTCCATTGACTTTTATGGGGAAACTCATTTTGATATGTGAGTGCTTTGGATTACGAGCACTCTCCTGGTAAATGTATCCTATGGGCCAGATTCAGGTAGAGTTACTCTGGAGTATCAGTGATACGCCAGCATAACTCTCACTTTGAGCCAGCGTTTCTGTTTTCTGTAAGCAGAAAACAAGAAACGCCGGGTTGGAGTTCCTATACGAGCGGCGTAATTGTATTTCGCCGTCGTATCGGAACTGCAATTTAAAAAATGGCGCTCAGGGCTTTCCGACGTTTCCGTAAGCGATACGCGGCGTAAAGAAAAACCAGCCCCCTAGTGGAGTATCCTATGTTAAGTATGGCCGTCGTCATCGCGTCGAATTTAAAAATGTTCGCGTCGTTTGCGTAAAACGTCCGTGAATGGGGATTGACGTCATTGACGTTCACTGACAGAATTTGGAGCATGCGCACTGACAGTCGACGCATGCGCAGTACGCGCATGCGCAGTACGTTCGCCGCGGGATCGCGCCTAGTTTAAATAATACACGCCCCCTACCCGCCCAATTTGAATTCCGCCGGCTCATTTTCGCTACGCCGCTGCAACTTTAGGAGCAAGTGCTATGTGAATAACAGTACTTGCTCCTAAAGTTTTGCCGGAGTAACGTAAATGAGAAACGTTACTCCAAAATAAAGATTCGCCCATCTACCTGAATCTGGCCCTATCTATCTATCTATCTATCCGTCCGTCCGTCTATCTATCTATCTATCTATCTATCTTTTCTTTTCTGATCTATCTATCAGTCTCTCTGTATATCTACCTCTTATCTCCCCCTCCCCCTCTCCTTTATCCTTTGATTTATCAATCTATCCATCAACTGTTTATCTATTGCTATCTCTTCTCTCCTTGATCTGTCTATCTCTTATTTCATTGCTCTCTCTACCTGTCTGTCTATCTATCTATCTATCTATCTATCTATCTATCTATCTATCTATCTATCTATCTATCTATCTATCTATCTATCTATCTATCTATCTATCTATCTATCTATCTATCTATCTATCTCTCTATTACATTAGGGTGTGCACTCCAGAGCACAAACACACATGCGTGTAAATTAGCAGAACATTGAACGGTGCCAGTCGTTATTTAAATTTTTATTTGTTTTTAATTATTTTTTGCAATATAATCTTTTATCATTTTTTTTTTACAATTTTCCTAGGAGCTCCGTTATGAAGCTTTGGTGAATTATCAAGGGTCTAAAAATACCCCTGATCAGGGGCGGGCTGACCATTGAGTCACTCGGGCACTGCCCGGGGGCCCCATGCCACTAGGGGGCCCCATCAGGGTTGCCAGGCTCAGTAAAACCAGGGACAGTATGTAAAAATCTGTGTTTTTTTTACATTTGTCCCTGATATGTCCGAAACTGACATGCTTTTGATGTGAAAATCGTGAGATTTTAGCTGCCCCGCCTCTGCACTGCCTCCTGACGTGGTGGCCATCAGTAAACCCCATAATCTTCTATTGCCCGGGGGCCCCATGAGTTGTCAGTCCGCCCCTGATGTCTCACTTTTGAGACTGAGTAAGAAACTGAGGACAGAGATACTCCAGTCCCTTTCTCTGCAGCCTGCAGTAAACACTGGGCCAGATTCACAGGGCCCTTACTCCTGTGTAACTGGTGTTAGACTGGAGTAATTTCAAATTACGCACGTTTTTTAGCAAGTCAGAAACCTCAAAACCATGAATAGACGGCTGCGGGCTTCAATTCGACTGGATTACGTGTTCGTACGCCTTCGGATCTACGCTGCAATAAAATTGCGGCCACTGGGTGGACTTCCTGTCGTTTTCCGCGTCGGGGTATGCAAATGGGCTTTTGCCGGCGATCCCCGAAATTACGATCTTCATTCGCAATCTCTTACGGCTCCTTTAGTCATCTTTTTTTTGCGTAACACTATACCAGCTTTTTGCTGCTCTAATATTAGACAGCCCATGTTAAGTATGGCCGTCGTTCCCGCGTCGAATTTCTACGTTTTCCGACGTCTTTTATTACTTTTTACGTAAATCGTCCGGGAATAGGAATGTTCGTAAACGACGCTACTCAAACAACGAATGACGTAACGACGTGATTTCGCGCAATGCACGGCGGGAAATTTCTGAACGGAGCATGCGCAGTTCGATTACGCGGCGAGAAATAGACTACGCCGCCGTAGCGTACGGGCAAAAATCTACCAGAATTTGGTGTAAAGCCTGGTAAAATACGGCAGCGTAGAGTATTTCGATTACGCAGCGCAATATTAAGTGTATCTGATTCTGGCCCATTGTTTCTAATACTTTAGTTAAGAATGAAGACATGAGTGATTGGTACCAATCACTCACTGTATTCATTCAAAAAAGAAAGGCCGGTTATTGAAATATTTACCAGCCCCTTCCCCGCTCCTGAGAGGTAAAAAGGGAAGCTGGCAGCACTACAGGGTGGAGACGGGAGTCAGGAACCTGGCCTTAAAGGGGTTATAAAGGTTTGTGTTTTTTAAGGTGAAAAAACAACTTTTTGTAAAAAATGAGTTGTGGGATGTCAGTGATACAAGAATCCTTAAAGGATCAGCACAGTTATGTATAAAAATTAACACAAAAGGGGAAAAGATTGAATTACGGACCGTTTTTCTTTTAGTCTCTTATAGTATTCATGCAAATTGTCTTCTAAATTTAACTTCTTTTTTTTCTTTTAAAAAAAAATAATGGTTTATTTAAAGGATTTTTATATTTAAGTGTATTTTTCCTTTGGGTCCTTGAGTAGGTCGTGCTTGAAATTCTACCTTGGGGGATCTCCGCTTATCACTTAAGTCTAATGTATCGGCCTTAAAATATTCATACAGCTTTCTTACATAGAGCAGAAACTAAAAAAGAAGCGAGCAGCGAAGATAAACGTCCAATGATTGCAGAATATTGTTCACATAGTCAGCCATCAAATACCGTATTTTTCCTGAACCTATAATCAGGGCTGTCTTATGAGAGGGCACACCTGGGCACTGCCTAGGGGCCCCAGCTGCATGGGGGGGCCCCTGCCCTTTCCCCAAAGCAGCTGGTCCTTGAGCCCGGGCTACCCCAAAATTGGGGCTGCCCCTCTACATCTCAGCACTCTGACCCCTCTACACCCCAGATATCCCCCAAGTACTCTGACCCCTCTACACCCCAGATATCCCCCCTGCACTCTGATCCCTCTACACCCCAGATATCCCCCCAGCACTCTGACCCCTCTACACCCCAGATATCCCCCCAGCACTCTGACCCCTCTACACCCCAGATATCCCCCCAGCACTCTGACCCCTCTACACCCCAGATATCCCCCCAGCACTCTGATCCCTTTAAACCCCAGCTATCCCCCAGTACTCTGACCTTTCTACATCCAAGATATCCCCCCAGCACTCTGACCCCTCTACATCCCAGATATCTCCCCAGTACTCTGACCCCTCTACATCCCAGATATCTCCCCAGTACTCTGACCCCTCTACATCCCAGATATCCCCTACCTCCTACCTACTTGATTTCTGTTTACCTGCACTGTCTCCGTCGTGGGGGCCCTTGAGCATTACTTTGCTCAGGGGCCCATGATGCTATTAAGACGGCCCAGCCTATAATCTTCAATATTTTTAAATTCTGTTTCTAGGTTTACCTAAACCCACCGGGAATTTCACCGCAATAAACAAAAACAACAAATTGCACGGCTGGTTGGACGCGAGGAGCAGACGCTTTTCTTATTCTTCTCCGCCAAATGAGACCGTACAGCTGCGATAATTTTAAAAGGTCCACTGAGAGTGTTTACTGCAGTCAAGAAACCAAACACCTCTTCATTGTCTTTATTGACTGCCTGCATCCCGGTGATAGAAGCCTCCTTCAATTATTCATGGACCATTTGGTGGAAATGTCCTGGAACAGGCAGCCAGTGTGAAATGGTAGACCTGCCTCTCTTACAGAACGCCATTCACATGCTTGTCTGTTAAATCACGTGACACCGAGAAAACCGAGAACGTGTCTGTTTTATATTCTCTGGATCTCACATCCCCCCCCCCCCCCCCGGCTCTGGTGACCTCACAAGGCCTGGGATGGATGGATGGATGGATGGATGGGTGGACCCTTTAATAGCCCGGCTCCCGGGGAGAGAAGATCTATTGCTCAGCGCTGCATCTGTGCTGCTGAAATAATATGAGCTGAAGACGGATTGATGCCGTTTGAAGTTATGCAACTCTGAAGCTCCATAAATATAATTGATCGCCGTTGAAAGCTTAAAGGCAGCTACTCAAGAACAGATATTCAATTTATTGGAACGGGGCGGAAAGTCCTGTATTGAATGTTTTCAGGAAAGTAAAGTGTCCTGAACTGGTTTATAGATAAACGATAAGACCCATTTCGCATGGGCAGGGCCGCCATCAGGAATTATGGGGCCCCTTACACAGCTTCAGGCATGGGCCCCCTGGGGCAGAGAACCGGGGAGTGGTGCCGCCGCTAATTGAGAAAATTGAGGCGGGGGGGGGGGGGGTGCCACGAATTGGGGGGACCTCTGGGCCCCCTACAAAAAAAAGGGTGGTAGCCATCGGGTGCCCTGGGAACTTCTGGGCCCTTTAATAATAATAAAAAAAAAAAATATATATATATATATATATATATATATATATATATATATATATATATATATATATATATATAATTATAAAAATAAAATGGGGGTTGCCATTTGGGGACCTCTGGGCCCTTTAATAAAAAAGGAAAAAGAGAAAAAAGAAAAAAATATTTTTTTTTTTAAAAAAAAGGGGGGTTGCCATCCGGGGCCCTGGGGACCTCTGGGCCCTTTAATAATAATAATAAAAAAAATATATATATATATATATAAAAAAAAAAAAAATTAAAAAAAGGGGGGTTGCCTTCAGGGGGCCCTGGGGACCTCTGTCCCCTTACAATTTTTTTTTATAAAAAAAATTAAAAAACTGGGGGGTTGCCATCTGGGCCCCTGGGGACCTCTGGGACCCTTACAGGTGTACTGCCTGTACCCCCCTGATGGCGGCCCTGCGTATGGGCGATCTGATTAAGTCAGCTTTTCAGGGGGACTTGATCGGAAACCCCTAGTAAGTCTATGGGTGGATGTATGTAGACAGACGTGCATCTGTTTACATTCAAGTTCAGTGGAACCTCAGATTGCGAGTAACACGGTTAACGAGCGTTTCACAATACAAGCGCTGTATTCTGAAAAATCCTAACTCGGTTTGCGAGTGTTGTCTCACAACACGAGCAGGATTCAGGCCAAAGCGGTGTGCAGTACCGCGTTTGGCCTGAGGTGGGGGGGGTGCTGGAAGCCGTTCGGAAATGCTCAGAAAGTAAAAACAACGTTCCCGAGGTGTCTTCTGGTGTCCGACTGTTTCCGAGGCTCTCTATCGCCCCCCCCGCCTCTTGCCGCATGCGGCATTGCATGCCATTGAAAGTGGTTGAAAACCCTCGGGGACACCTACAGGTAAGACTAGATTAAGGCTTACCTGTAGTAGGTTCTTGCAATATCTCCAAGACCTACAAGGTCTTGGAGATATTTTTCGAGACCTTGTATCATGCTTTGCATACTAGCTCATTATGCCTTTCTCTTGCAGGGTTTTCTTTTTTGCCAGGGGGGGGGCCACTTAAGGACCGCCTCCTGCACATATACGTCAGCAGAATGGCACGGCTGGGCACATCCACGTACAGGTACGTGCTGTGCTAGTACCCAGCCGCGAGGCGCGGGCGCGTGTCCGCGGCATGCTCCCGCGACCTGGTCCGAAGCTCTGGGACAAGGACCGCGGGACTCGTGGACCCGATCGCCGCTGGAGTGCGGCGATCGGTCCCCCGGAGCTGAAGAAGGGGGAAAGCCATCCCCTATTTTGTAAACGCTATAAATTTTGCGCAAACCAACCGATAAACGCTTATTGCGATTTTTTTTTTTACCACAAACAGGTAGAAGAATACGTATCGGCCTAAACTGAGGAAAAACATTTTTTTTATATATTTTTGGGGGGATATTTATTATAGCAAAAAGTAAAAAATATTGATTTTTTTTTCAAAATTGTCGCTCTGTTTTTGTTTATAGCGCAAAAAATAAAAAACGCAGAGGCGATCAAATACCACCAAAAATATTTGTGGGAAAAAAAGGACGCCAATTTTGTTTGGGAGCCACGTCGCACGACCGCGCAATTGTCTGCTAAAGCGACGCAGTGCCGAATAGCAAAACCTGTCCGGGTCCTTTAGCTGACTAAAGGTCCGGGTCTTAAGTGGTTAAAGCAGTGCTGGAAAATAATGGATGCCACAGAAAATATTGACACTTTGAACCCAATTTGGGGTGTACTCACTTTTGTTGCCAACGATTTTAGACATTAATGGCTGCGTGTTGAGTTATTTTAAGGGGGGACAGCAAATGTACACTGTTATCCAAGCTGTACACTCACTACACAACATTGTAGCAAAGTGTCATCTCTTCGGTGTTGTCACATGAAAAGATAGAAAAAATTTTTTTTTTTAAATGTGAGGGGTGTGATAGAGAGGAGTGATAGAGAGATCCGATGGCACTGACATTAGTATTGATCACAGGCAAATTAGGCGGCCGGGAGGCCCCTGTGAGTGCGAGGCCTTAGGCGACTGCCTAATTTGCCTAATTAGAGAGCCGCCTCTGCATTTCAGAGTCTCTTTGGTTAGAACACTCGTTGTCCCACTGGGAATGTTGCACCGTCCCCTGCGGCCCTCAGTATAGGAGATGCTAGAGAGGACCTCTGACTTGTTTGGGTTACTCCAACAATTAAAGGGTAGAATGGGAAGGATGAAGTGTAACCTGAGTGCGCTTTGTGTTGTTGCTGCTGTGCGTTGTGAGTTGTATTTGCTGACGTTGTCATACCGATATATTTCAGGCGTGGTGCCTGGCAGTGCAGTCTCAGCAGGTGACGGTGAGTCATCGGGTCCCGGGGATGGAATCTCAGAGTAAAAGCTGATGTAATCATACTATGGAGCGCAAGCAAACTCCGCCTAGGTCATCGTTTCACCTGTTAGGTTTTTGTTGTTTCCTCCTCCAATGTGCCTTTCTATAAAACAAACACTACAGGCAAAGGCATAGGTGTGGGCAGCCTATTGCATTAGGGTCCTTGCACCTCAAAGCTCCAACACGTATGCGTTTTTTACCTATTTACCGGCCTCTTCCCCGCTCTCCATCCTGAAACAACGAGAGGAAGGGGGAGCAAGGGCGCACATGGAGGACCGGGCAAGTGAGGGGTAGCATAGTACCAATGCCCAGGGCATCCATCAAGAATTATGGGGCCCCTTACACAGCTTCAGGCATGGGCCCCCCGGGAGCAGAAAACCGGGGGGGGGGGCTGCTGAAGCCTCAAATTGAGACGCGGGGGGGGGGGGGCTGCTGCCGCGAATTGAGGGGGGGGCGGGGGGGGGGGGTCCATAGATCAAAGTTGCTGCTGAGCGGGGGGGGGGGGGGTTCCAAGGCTCGGAGTTGTTGAGCGGGGGGTTTCGTTCGCAGCAGATAGAAGTTGTTGAGGAGCGAATCGCGGAGATTTACCGCGATTCGTGGGGATTTTCCGCGAATCGCGGTAATCGTGGGGGGGGGGGGGGGGCGGAATCGCGGGACTTTTGCCGTGATCGCGGGATTTAGCACGAATCGCGGGACAATCCCGCGAAATCCTGGACGGTTGGGAGGTATGTTTATATAGCGGGGGGTTGCCCTCTGGGCCCTTTAATAAAATATATATATATATATATATATATATATATATATATATATAAAAAATAAAAAAAAATTATAAAAAATAAAAAAAGGGGTAGTTGGCATCCGGGGCCCTGGGGACCTCTGGACCATTTTTTTTTTTAAATGGGGGGTAGCCATCTGGGGCCCTGGAGACCTCCGGGCCCCTGGGGACCTCTGGGCCCTTTAATAAAAACAAAAAATAAATAAAATAAAAAAATATTTAATTTTTTTTTTTTTTTTAAAGGGGGGTTGCCATCTGGGCCCCTGGGGACCTCTGGGCCCTTTAATAAAAACAAATAAATAAATAAATAATAAAAAAACAAAACAAAAACATTTTTATAAAAAAAAAAGAAAAAAGGGGGGTTGCCATCTGGCTCCCTGGGGACCCCCGGGCCCCTTACAGGTGTACTGCCTGTACCCCCCCTGATGGCGGTCTCCCCTGCCAACGACCTATATTTTCCTCCTGTGGCAGCTGAATGTTGTAAATCCACGGCGCAGGTGCACTTTAGAAACCGCGACCGCGCCATTTCTAAAGGAGGTCACGCTGCGACTGGCGGCTCCCGCACAAATGCGTGGGACGTCACACGACTAGGGCCAGTCACAGAGCCGGAGTTCGCGACCCCCGGAAAGGAAGAGGGGTGAAGATGGACGCTCGCTGCTAGAGGGGACAGCGGTGACAGCGCAGGCTTCGATTTTAGCTAAGTGACACATAATGGGCTAGTATGTGATGCATACTAGCCCATTATGCTTTACCTCTGCAGGAAAATAAAGAGAAAGTAAAACCTATCAGGGTTTACTTCCCCTTTAAGGAAACCCCTATAGGGAAATATGTAAGCTGCCATTACCGGCCTCCTTTGAAAATGCTAGCTGCCTGGCTGTCTCTGGCTTCCATGTTTTCTAGCAGCATAGCTGAACTTCTATATAAAGTCATATGGGGACGAAGTTCATCTAGTCTGAGAAGCATGCGGTTTAGACGGGCTGAATAATTATTTCCAAACCACGAAGCCCTCGCAGACTGCGTCTGAAGCAGTTATTTATAATGAAATGCCATAAAATACCAGCACATGCGTGTGACTGGCCTCCACGGAAAGGAAAAGCGACGTAACTGACATAAGCGTCAGTTGTTATTAAACAAAGTCCCCCTAACGTCTGTATGAGAGTGGCGGCGGCGGCGGCAGTCTTCGCTGGGTGAGTGGAAGTTCCCAGGTACTGCACACGTTGCGGCTTGTTGCTGGGGCTTGCCAGGTTTCGCTTGAAAACCGACAGCGGTAACTGTGGTTACCGAAAACAGAACATGTGGAAACTTTGGCTTCTATGACTGACGATTTCTGTTTCCCAGCAGGGAGAGCGCGTGCGACCTCTGATTGAAAGGTTCTGAAGGAAAGGGGGAAAAATAAAAATGCACCATAAATTATCTTCAAAAGATTCGCTTTCGACGCTACTATAAAGGCGCGTTTTTTTTCTATTTTTTTGCAAGGTAGAGTCATAATGTGCTAGTATGCATCACATACTAGCACATTATGTAAAAACGTGTTGTTTTGAAGGGGGAAGGAGGGATTACCCCCCCTTTTTATATAGATATATATATATATATCTATATAAAGGATGGGTGAGACTTACATTAACCGCTTCCCGACTGCCGCACGCACTTTTACGTCGACAGAATGGGGCACGGATGCACAAATGGGCATGCATACACGTCCCCTTTAATTTGTGAGCCGTGTGGTCGTGCACGTGCCCCTGGCGGTGCGCTCACAACCCTGACGCGAGCTCCGTGCTCACGGGACTCGATTTCCGCCGGTGTCCCGCGATCGGGTCACAGAGCTGAAGAACAGGGAGATATGAGTGTAAACACAGCATCTTCACGTTTTTCCTAGTGACATGTCACTGATCGTCTGTTCCCTTTCATCGGGAGCAGCGATCAGTGACGTGTCACGGCAAGCCACGCCCCCTAACAGTTAGAATCACATCCCTAGGTCACACTTAACCCCTTCAGCGCCCCCTACAGGTTAATCCCTTCCCCGTCAGTGTAATTTTTACAGTAACCAGTGCATTTTTATAGCACTGATCGTTGTAAAAATGACAATGGTCCCAAAACAGTGTCAAAAGTGTCCTGGGTGTCTGCCATAATGTCGCAGTCACGATAAAATTCGCTGATCGCCGCCATTACTAGTACCAAAATAAAATATTAATAAAAATGCCATAAAACTATCCCGTATTTTGTATAGCACTGTTCGCTGTAAAAATGACAATGGTCCCAAAATAGTGTCAAAAGTGTCCGGTGTGTCCGCCATAACGTCGCAGTCACGATAAAATAATGTCGCAGTCACGATAAAGTTCGCTGATCGCCGCCATTACTAGTACCAAAATAAAATTTAAAAAAAAATGCCATAAAACTATCCCGTATTTTGTAAACACTATTGGCTAGATTCACTTAGAGCGGCGTAATTTTATGCGGGCGTAACGTATCTCAGATACGCTACGCCACTGTAAATTACAGAGGCAAGTGCTGTATTCACCAAGCTAAGTTACGGCGGCGTAGCGTAAATGGGCCGGCGTAAGCCCGCCAAATTCAAATGTGTTTGATGTGGGCGTGTTTTATTTAAATTAAGTGTGACCCCACGCAATTGACGTTTTTTACTAACGGCGCATGCGCCGTCCGTGAACGTGTCCCAGTGTGCATGCTCCAAATGATGCCGCTATGACTCATTGGTTTCGATGTGAACGTAATTTACGTCCAGCCCCATTCACGGACGAGTTACGCAAACGACGTAAAATTTTTCAAATTTGACGCGGTCCCGACGTCCATACTTAACATTGGCTGCGCCATCTTTATGTTGGAATATTCTTTACGCCTGAAAACGCCTTACGTACACGGCGTATCTGTACTGCGACGGCCGGGCGCACGTTCGTGAATAGGCGTATCTCGCTGATTTACATATTCTAGGCGTTAATTTAGCGTACGCGCCCCTAGCGGCCAGCGTAAATAGGCAGCTAAGATACGACGGCGTAGGAGACTTATGCCGGTCGTATCTTAGCAACATTTAAGCGTATCTCACTTTGAGAATACGCTTAAAGATACGACGGCGCAGATTCTGAGTTACGACGGCGTATCTACTGATTTTTTACCAAAAATATGTAGGAGAATACGTATCGGCCTAAACTGAGGAAAAAAAAAATCTATATAATTTTTGGGATATTTATTGTAGCAAAAAGTTTAAAATATTGTTTTTTTTTTCAAAATTGTCGCTCTATTTTTGTTTATTGCGCAAAAAAATAAAAACCGCACCAATTTAATACCACCAAAAGAAAGCTCTATTTGTGGGGGAAAAAAGGGCGCCAATTTTGTTTGGGAGCCACGTCGCACGACCGCGCAATTGTCAGTTAAAGCGACGCAGTGCCGAATCGCAAAAAGTGGCCTGGTCTTTGTCCACCCAAATGGTCCGGGGCTAAAGTGGTTAAAGGGGATGTAAAGGCTCGTATTTTTTCACCTTAATGCATCCTAGGGCCCGATTAACTAAACTGTGACGTGTAGGATGACCTCTCTTCGCCACACTTCACGCTTTAGTAATAATCTTATTAATCTGTCTGTAATGTGTCCCTCTTAATGGGTCATCTTAATGACACATGAAAGAAAGCAAAGACGCCTGGTGGGTTTAATGAGAGTTTGCATCCCGCTTGCCCCTCAGCGCATCTGCTAATATCTGACGGAAGATCTGACCTCTTGGAAATGTAAAAATAGTCAGTCCGTCATTACAGAGGCATATGTTACTTGATAGAGTTACAACTCCAATGCATGTCTAAGGAGGTGCTTGGGATGCTGTAACTTCAGGAAAATGCCCGGCTGTTTTACTAAAGAAGTAATTTTTTCAATTAAAGCGGAGTTCCGCCTGTGAGAAAGAAAAAAAAAGTCAGCAGCTACAAAAACTGTAGCTGCTGACTTTTAATATGTGGACACTCACTTGTCAGGGGAGCCCATGATGTCAGCACCCGAAGCCGGTCTTCGGATCGACTCACGGGTGCTGCCGCCACCAATTCCTGGTAAGGGAATAGGGTTGCCACTTTTTTTTCCAAGACAAATTGCGGCAACCTATGCTCGGAAGTCGGAGCAAATACCTGGATTTGACCAGTATCTGTTCCCCCCTCCCCCCTCAAAGCTGCCAAATGCCTCTATGCCCTAGGAGGACCAGAGGTGAAACAAAACGTATCCACCGCCCCTATCTATGGCTGGCAATCGCAGTAAGTAGCAATGGAAGGCTAAAACAGATAACAACAAAAACCTGGGGAATGCCCAGGGAATAACCAAGCCTACTTACCGACCAGCTAGCAGGTAGCTAGCTGTTCGGTAAGTAGGCTTGGTTATTCCCTGGGCATTCCCCAGGTTTTTGTTGTTACCTAGGAGGACCAGAGCATGTCATGACATCACTTCCGGTTCTGGCCACAAATAAACAAGGCCATCGCGAGAATCTGAATATTTATAAATACCCCTTTTATTTTATTTTGTATTACAATGTTCATTATATTATATCATATTATTGTTTTTATTATTATTATTATAATATTTTACATATATTTTAAGTTTTAATTTTCCGGCAATTGTGTCAAAATTTTATTTGTTTTTTATTTTTCTGAAATTTTATTTTGTTTATTATATTTCTTCCTTTATAAATCATTAGTGTATTTTATTCTATTCTACAGAAAAAAGATGACAAAAAAAAATGAAAACTCGTAAGTGCTTCTTACTAAATACCTTGGACTGTCTACTTTCCATAAAAGGGGTCATTCGGGGGATAGTTGTACTGTCCTGGCATTTTTGGTCCTCAAGAAATAAGAAATAAGTCCGTCAGTACATCAGGATTGATTGATTTTCAAATATCTATCCCATAGTTTGTGGACTACAGACAAAATATTATGCATAATATTGGGTTATTTTCAGCAAAGAAATGAAGCAGAATACATTTTGGGCAAAATTGATGAAGAAAGGCTATTTATTTGCAAAATGTTATAACAAAAACAATAAAAACTATTTTTTTTTTTTCAAAATGTTCTGCTTTTTTTTTTTTTAGTTAATTTTGCAAAAGTAAAATGGAGTGGAGTGTGTAATGCTCTTTCGTCGTACTTCCACTTTAACAGACAGAGATGTATAATCACTGTGGCCCAGATTCAGAAAGCAATTACGCCTGTCTAACTGGTGTTAGACAGGAGTAATTTCAAATTTTGCGCGCCGTATCACTAGTTTGAATCCTCAAACAATGATACGGCGGCTTCGGGCTTCGATCCGAGAGGCTTACGTCTTCGTAAGCCTTCGGATCTACGCTGCGATATATTTGCGGCCGCTGGGAGGAGTTTGCGTCGTTTTCATGCGTCGGGATATGCAAATGTGTTTTTACGGCGATCCACGAAGATACGAGTGGTCTTCGCAATCGCTTTCGTCTATTTTTTTTTACGTACTGTTAGACCAGCTTTTTGCTGGTCTAACGGTACGTAGCCCATGTTAAGTATGGCCGTCGTTCACGCGTCGATTTTTTTTAATTTTTTTTTTTTTACGTAACTCGTTCGGGACGAGGATTGTGCGTAAACGACGCAACTCAAACAACGAATGACGTAACGACGTGTTTTCGCGCAATGCACGGCGGGAAATTTGCGAACGGAGCATGCGCAGTTCGATCGCCGCGGGAACGCGCCTATTTTAAATGCTTCACGCCCCCTTACTCGTCTAGGTGGATTGCGACGGGAGAAATACACTACGCCGCCGTCGTTTACTGGACAAAATCTACCTGGATTCCACGTAGAGCCAGGTAAAATACGGCAGTGTAGTGTATTTCTGATACTCTACGAGAATCTAATTCTCTGTGAATCTGGGCCTGTATCTTTAATGCCGGCTGATCCTGAATCATGAGAATCTGAATATTTATAAACACCCCATCTGACTTCCAAATGATCATTTTCCTTTTATTTTGTATTCCAAATGTTCATTATATTATATCATAGTATTGTTTTTATTATTATTATTATTATTATATTTTACATATATTTTAAGTTTTAATTTTCTGGCAATTTTGTCAAAATGTTATTTGTTTTTATTTTTCTGGAATTTTCATAACATTTTATTTTGTTTATTATATTTCTTCTTTTATAAATCATTAGTGTATTTTATTCTGTTCTACAGACAAAAAATGTTGACAAAAAAACTGACAACTTCAAAAAACTTGTAAGTGCCTCTTACTAAATACCTTGGACTGTCTACTTTCCAAAAACGGTTCATTTGGGGGACAGTTGTACTGTCCTGGAATTTTTGGGCCTTTAAGAAATGAGATAATCTGTCACTACATCAGGATTTGATTGTTTTTCAAATATCTATCCCATAGTTTGTGGACTACGGACAAAATAATGATTGGGTTATTTTCAGCAATGTAGCATTTTGGGAAAAATTGATGAAGAAAGGTCATTTATTTGCCAAATTTTATAACAGAACCATTACAAAAAATATGTTTTTTTTTTTTTTTAAATGTTCTGTCTTTTTATTTGTTTATTTAGCAAAAAATAAAATACCACCAAAAGATAGCTCCGTTTATGTGAAAAAAAAAAAAAGATAAAATTTCATATAAATACAGTGTTTCATGACTGCGCAATTGTTATTCAAAGTGTGACAGCGCTGAAAGCTGAAAATTGGAGATAAAAAAAGTATCACTTAGAAGATAAGTTGCCAGATTCCAAATAATGGACCAGATTCAGAAACACTTTACGTCGGCGTATCTATTGATACGCTGCGTAAGTTAAAAGATGCGCCATCGTATCTATGCCCTGTATTCAGGAACCAAGATATGCCTGAATTCTAGCTTGATACGACCGATGTAAGTCTCTTACGCCGTCGTAACTTAGTTGCATATTTACGCTGGCCGCTAGGGGCGCTTCCGTAGATTTACGCGTAGAATATGCAAATGAGCTAGATACGCCGATTCACGAACGTACTTGCGCCCGGCGCATTGATATACGTCGTTTATGTAAGGCGTACGACCGGCATAAAGTTACCGCTGCTATATGAGGCGCAGCCAATGTTAAGTATGGACGTCGGAACAGCCGTCGTTTACGTAAGTCGTACGTAAATGGGGCTGGGCGTAAGTTACGTTCACGTCGTATGCAGTGCTTGACGTATCTTAGGCATTCTATCCGACGTGAATTTTTTGAGCATGCGCACTGGGATACGTCCACGGACGGCGCATGCATGGGGTCACAGCTCATTTCAATACAACACGCCCACTGCCTTGATAATTTGAATTACGCGGGCTTATGCCGGCCCGTATACGATACGCCGCCGTAACTTAGGGCGCAAGTTGTTTCTGAATACGGTACTCGCCTCTGTAAGTTACGGCGGCGTAGCACATAGGAGATGCGTTCCGCCCCCGCCTAAAAAAACGCCAGTCTTTCTGAATCTAGCCCAAAATGTTTTTATAGTTACACTAAGCTAATTTTTCCCCGTTCAGCTGCTAGCGGTGGGAGGATACCAGAATTCTGTGTCTTTGTGGATTAGACATGAAACACAACACTGACTCATCCTACACAGACGCTGAATGGTTTAAAAAAAAATGTGAGCGATGTCCCACTATAAAATTATTATTGTGTCTGGCGCACGACACTCTTCTCAGACGCGGAAGGGAATGGGGTCTGACACAGAAATGAATTGAGTAAATTTCACTTTGACTCATTGAGATTTATTAGTGAGAGGCGGATCACCCAGGGACATGTATATCTCTATATCTCAGGCATGGTTAGTGAGGCCTGCATTATATGGAGCCAGTGGAGTGTGTAATGCTCTTTCACCATACTTCCACTCTAACAGACGGATATATATATAGTCACTGCACCCTTACTGCCGTCTGATTGTGAATCATGAGAATCTGAACATTTATAAACACCCTCGGCACCGCCGGGGAGGAACAGGAGATCGCCCACCTCTCTTGGTACGAGATGAATGGACATACTGGGCCAGGCGAGTAAGAGCCATAGGACCCCAATCCTTGGTAACAGTTACACCCGGGGTGGTAGTCGAAGCAGGCACTTGAGTTTCCTTAGAAGGAAGGTGGGGTGCTGGTACTACTTGTTCCGGGCTATCAGTTGCTGTAGATATCTCAGAGTGAACGGTGGCAGCGGGAACTTCCACTTCCACTGCAGTCTCGGTGTGGTCACTGGACAAAATGTGCTCCTCTGGAGAGGAATCTGCCCAGGCAGGGACAGACTGGCCAGAGTCAGTGGCCGTGTTGCTGGAGGTAGGTTTCTCAACCGTTGCATATCCACGAGCCCTCATCATCTGCGATGGTATTGGTGGTCTGGCATCCACCAGTAGCAATTCTTCACAACGATAGCACCAACTCCAAGGGCGCAAGAACAGAGCAAACCCGGAACAACGCCGGCAAAACGATCCCCATAGATGCAGAACTTTGAGATATATACAAGGCGATCTCCCCTCTCTGCACCATCCGAATGCCCGTGTCAGTAATCGTGGTTCCAGAGGCAAAGAAACTGGCGATTTCCGGTGGGTCATATTTAGCCGATATCAGATGGGGGGGGCCTAAAATCCAGGAGCTCCCAGATGCGCCATGTTTCCCCTGAGGCCACAAGGTTTCAGCATGTGGACCCAAGATGGCGACCCAAACAGTAGTGCATCCTCCTCCGCAGAGTGGGGAATCCTATCCCTGCCCACTGATTGGTGCAAATACTTTCTGCACATTTTCATGCACCAAAACTGTAATGGAATCTGTTTTAACCCTCACAGCGCTGGCAGAAATTTTTAAAAGACCATGCTGATCCTCTCCTGTAAGCAATGAGACTTGTTGGTTCCTCCCCACGTTGTTAGTATGCACAGTAAGGGCCCTTTCACACAGGGCGGATCAGTATTGATCTGCCTCCGTGTGTCCGTAAGCTCAGCGGGGATCCCTCCGTAAATCCCTTCTGAGCCGTCGGATGACAGGGCGGTCTCCGCACACTGTGCAGGGACCGCCCCGTATTTTCTCCGCTCTCCCCTATGGGGGATCCGATGAACGCGGACCGTTAATTGGCAGTCTTCTACAGGTAGACAGCCATGCAGGAAAAGGCGTCCAGCAAGACAGACACCACATCTGCATGAGTAGGAACGCTGTCTCCAATGGCAACAGTCTTAGAACAGTTCCTGGATGGACAACTTCCATCCTAAGGTTTCTTATCACATGCCTGACGAAGGGGCCCTGCGTGGCTCTGAAACGTTGCACTTTTCTTTGTGATGTGATCTCTTTCACTAAAGAAACCTTAGGACGGAAGTTGTCAATCCATGGTGTGCTGGCGAATATGTACGCTTGCTTGATGTTTCCAGGACCCAACTGGTAATCGCTGAAGGGCCCACAATTTTATGAGCCAGATTTGCGAGGAACGTGTGCGATAGGAATATTGACCAGACTTAGAACAGTTTCTAACACAAGTTGTAATAAAATTGTTTACTTTTTCCACAGCAGTGGTTCTCACCTTGGGGGTCAGGACCACCTTGGGGGTCGAATGAGGATTTGGGAGGGGTCACCGAATCGTGGGCTGTTCCTGAAATTACTTGTGTCTTGCCTTTGGTGCTGACAACCCACGCTACGAAAATAATGTTACGGTTAGGGGACCCCATATCTTGGGAAGTTTTATCTAGGGGTCACGGCACTAGAGGGTTGAGAACCACTGCTCTACAGTCACTTTGTGTGGGTCCGCAACATTTTTTGGTTGTAACATGACAAAATGTGGAAAACGTCAAGGGGTATGAATATTTTTGTCGAAGCACTTTGCATGAACTTAGTGTTTCCTAAACCATTGGGGTAGATTCACATACATCTGCGCATATTTATGCCGCCGTAGCGTATCTCTTTTACGCTACGCCGGCGCATCACGGAGAGGCAAGCATGGAATTTACAAAGGAAATGCTCCTAACGTTGCGCCGGTGTAGCGTATATTTCATAGGCGTAAGGCAGCATAAGTCAAAGTAGGTGGAAGTGGGCGTGATACATTTTAATGAAGCGTGACCCCATGCAAATGATGGGCTGAGCTTCAGACAAGTACTTAAAATGAACTGCGCATGCGTCGTACCTTGAACGTATCCCAGTGCGCATGCTCACAATCACGTCAAAACAACTGCCTAAGATAAGTTGAATCACTGCCTACGACGTGAACGTAACCTACGCCCAGCCCTATTCACGTACTATGTAAGCAACGTAAAATACGACGGCTGTGTTCCCTGGTCCATACCTTTGCATGAGTTGCACCTCCAATATGGAGAATAGCTTTACGCCGGACGTAGGACTTATGCAAACTGCTTAAATCATGCGCCGGACGCAAGTACGTTTGTGAATTGGCGTATCTCCCTCATTTGCATATTTGAATAGAAAATTAATGGGAGCGACACATGCGTCCAGCGTAAATATGCGCCCACTATACGCCGGCGTAGGAAAGTTACGTCGGGCGGCTGAAGCCTATTTTTCGACGTATCTAGCTTTGTGGGTCGGCGCATAGATACGACGGCGCACATTTGTACTTACGGTGGCGTATCTGCAGATACGTCGGCGCAAGTGCTTTGTGAATCTACCCCATTGTGTTTATCCAGAAACGATAGAGAGAAAGGAGTCACCGCTCCAGGTGGGATCACTAAATGGTTACAGGTGGTGCAGGATACCGAGGGTGCTGGCGGTGCACTAAGCAAAATGAAGACAAAGAAAAATGGATAGCCGCACTCCAAAACCTGATGGGTGGTCTTTTATTCAATAGACAGCATGTACAAAAATAGGGTCACAGCAGTAGAAACAAGGAACAGCCGACGCGTTTCGCACTGGATCAGTGCTTATTCATGGCTGAATAAGCACTGATCCAGTGCGAAACGCGTCGGCTGTTCCTTGTTTCTACTGCTGTGACCCTATTTTTGTACATGCTGTCTATTGAATAAAAGACCACCCATCAGGTTTTGGAGTGCGGCTATCCATTTTTCTTTGTCTCCATTGTGTTTATGTTGGTGACATAAAAGCTGAAACAACCTCTATTTTATTCTCTGTGGTCTCTGCTTTTCAGGAAATATATTTTTTTGGGGGGGTTTTATGTAACCTTCAAGCTTAAATTTTTATTTATTTTTAAAACGTGTTCAAAAATCAGCTCCAGCAGTGAACGGGTTAAACATATGGAGGGAAAACCTTCCCTGAGGTGAACATGTGACCTCTTCTCTTTGGAAATACCAGGTATCTGGCAGCCATGCAATAGCTTTATTATTTCTCAGTGACTTGTTGGGGGGGGGTGAAGCCAGGGACAGCTAACACTTTTCATACACAGTCCAGCCCCTTGGCAGCTCTCACTTCAGGTTGGTTACCATTACCACACCTGAGGCGCCCTCCACCTCCCTCACCAAAAGAAAAAGGCGGGAAGAGGCGCGCCGCGGAGGGCGGGGCCACCAGCACGCTAAGCCCACAGAAGGCTGCCGTTGGTGACGCGACAATAACAGAGGTGAGGGGGCGGGGCACCCCCGGGCTGCTCCTCCTCCTCGGAAAACCCTCCCTCCTCCTCCCTTTCCAAGTCTTGTAAGCCATGCGCTTGCGTGCGCGGCCTCGCGCCTTTGACTGACAGGACGGCGACGCAAAAGGCCGCCCCGTGCACGCGCCCGCAAGCCCTTCCGCAGTGTCTCTCCTTCTGTTGAGGGAGGGGGGAAACCGTCCACGCGCGCGCGCTCTGGGAGCCCCGGTAACGGCGGAAGGAGGAGGAGGTGGAGGCGGCGGCCGGTGGCGGAGAAGAGGAAGTAGAAGTAGATTGGGGAGCCGGGCTTTCACCTGACAGGAGGGGGCGGCCGAGCAGAGGTAAGAGAGAG
Source organism: Rana kukunoris (assembly GCA_029574335.1). Lineage (NCBI taxonomy): Eukaryota > Metazoa > Chordata > Amphibia > Anura > Ranidae > Rana > Rana kukunoris. The sequence continues at coordinate 324,729,455 of CM056059.1, read as the reverse complement.
CGCCGGGTGTTGTGAGGTAATCTCCACCCCCCCCCCCCCACACTACATTACCCATCCCCCCCCTCCTCTGTGTACCCCGGTGTCCTCATCTACCCCCCCTAATCCGGCCTCTCCATCCCCCACCCGCCCCTAATCCCTCCTCAGTGGAGCCTCTTTGTGTCTGTCTGGCCTCCTTTGTCCTGACCTCCTCTCACCAATCCGGAATTCCTCCATTTATCCCAACTCTGCCCGGCGACCAATCAGCTTCCAGCTTTCATTTCCACAGCTCAGCTGAACAGACAGAAGAAGGAAGCCGATTGGTCGCTGTTATCAAATAAATGAGAATAGCTGCGCCTGGCGACCAATCCGCTTCCAGCTTTCATTTCCACAGCTCAGCTGAACAGACAGAAGGAAGCCGATTGGTCGCTCGGGCGCAGCTTTCCTCATTTATTTGATAACAGCGACCAATCGGCTTCCAGCTTTCATTTGCACAGCTCAGCCGAACAGACCAAACAAGGAAGCTGATTGGTCGCTGTTATCAAAAATGAGGATAGCTGCGCCTGGTGACCAATCAGCTGCCAGCTTTCATTTCCACAGCTCAGTTGACGGACTGAAGATGGAAGCTGATTGGTCGCCAGACCCAGCTTGCCCTAGTTTGGATAACGACGACCAATCGGCTTTCATTTTCAGTGTGTTCAGCTGGGCACTGGAAATTAAAGCTGATTGGTCATCAGGCACAGAGCTTGCCCCAGTTTATATAACAGCGACCAATCCGCTTTCATTTTCAGTCTGTTCTTTGAGCTGTGGAGATGAAAGCTGGAAGCTGATTGGTCGCCAAGTGCAGATTTCCTAATTTTTGATAACAGCGACCCGATATGTTTCCATCTTCTGCTGAGCACTGAGAATGAAAGGCGGAACCTGATTGGATAAGTTACCACCTTTCATTCCCAGCTGAACAGACTGAAGATGGAAGCTGATTGGTTGCTGTTATCCAAACTGGGGCAAGCTGGATCCGACGACCAATCGGCTTCCATCTTCAGTCTGTTCAGATGAGCTGTGGAAACGAACGCTGGAAGCTGATTGGTCACCAAGCGCAAATTTCTCCATTCTTGATAATCGTGACCAATAAGCTTCCATCTTTAGTTGAGCCCTGAGAATGAAAGGTGGAAGCCGACTGGATAACGGCGACCAATCGGGTCTCCCACCTCTCATTTCCAGTGCTCAGCTGAACAGACTGAAGATGGAAGCTGATTGGCCGCTGTTATACGAACTGGGGCAAGCTGGGTCTGGCGACCAATCGGCTTTAATTTTCAGTCTGTTTAGATGAGGAAATGAAAGCTGGAAGCTGATTGGTCGCCAAGCGCATATTTCCTAATTTTTGATAACGGCGACCAATAAGCTTTCTTCTTCAGTCTGTTCAGCTGAGCTGTGGAAATGGAAGCTGATTGGTCACCAAGCGAAGAGCTTTCCTCATTTTTGATAACAGCGACCAATTGGCTTTCGTTTTCACAGCTCAGCTGAACAGACTGAAGATGGAAGCTGATTGGACCAATCAGGTTCCTTCTTCAGTCTGTTCCAAACGAAAGCTGGAAGCTGGTTGGTCGCCAAGCACAGATTTCCTAATTTTTGATAACAGCGGCCATTAAGATTCCATCTTCAGTTGAGCACTGAGAATGAAAAATGAAAGCAGACTGGATAACAGCAACCAATCGGCTGCCACCTTTCATTCCCAGTGCTCATCTGAACAGATGGAAGCTGATTGGTCGCTGTTATCCAAACTGGGGTAAGCTGCGCCTGGCGACCGATCGGTTTCCATCTTCAGCTGAGCTTTGGAAACGAAAGCTGGAAGCCAATTGGTCACTAGGCATAGCTTTCATAATTTTTGATAACGGCGACCAATCGCCGTCCCGCTTTCTTTTTCACAGCTCAGCTGAAGATGGAAGTCGATTGGTCGCTGTTATCCAAACTGGAGTAAGCTACACCAGATTTGGTCGCCATTATCAAAAACGATGAAAGCTGCGCCTGGTGACCAATCGGCTTCCAGCTTTCGTTTCCTCAGCTGAAGATGGAAGCTGGTCGCCAGGCACAGCTTACCCCAGTTTGGATAACTGCGTCCAACTAGCTTCCATCTTCAGTCTGTTCACCTGAGCACTGGGAATGAAATGTGAGGGCTGGTTGGTCGCTGTTATCCAATCGGCTTCCCCGTTTCATTCTCGGTGCTCAGCTGAAGATGGAAGTCGATTGGTCGCTGTTATCCAAACTGGAGTAAGCTACACCAGATTTGGTCGCCATTATCAAAAACGATGAAAGCTGCGCCTGGTGACCAATCGGCTTCCAGCTTTCGTTTCCTCAGCTGAAGATGGAAGCTGGTCGCCAGGCACAGCTTACCCCAGTGTGGATAACTGCGTCCAACTAGCTTCCATCTTCAGTCTGTTCACCTGAGCACTGGGAATGAAATGTGAGGGCTGGTTGGTCGCTGTTATCCAATCGGCTTCCCCGTTTCATTCTCGGTGCTCAGCTGAAGATGGAAGCTTATTGGTTGCTGTTATCCAAACTGCGCCTGACGACCAATCGGCTTCCGCCTTTCATTCCCAGTGCTCAGCTAAAAATGCTGAAGATGTTAGCTGCTTGCCCCAGTTTGGATAACCGTGACCAATTGGCTTCCATCTTCAGTGTGTTCAGCTAAGAATGAGAGGCTGAAGCTGATTGGTTGCTAGTATCCAAACTGGGGCAAGCTGCGCCTGGCGACCAATCAGCCTCTTGAATTTATTTCCAGTACTCAGCTGAAGATGGAAGCCGATTGGTCATTGTGCACAGCTTGCCCCAGTTTTGATAACAGTGAACAATCAGCTTCCGCCTTTCATTCTCAGTGCTCAGCTGAACATACTGAAGATGGAAGCCGATTGGTCGCTGTTATCGGAACTGGGGCAAGCCGTGAACGGCGACCAATCATTGCCCACCTTTCATTTTCACAGCTCAGCTGAACAGACTGAAGAAGGAAGCTGATAAGTCGTCAGGCGCAGCTTGCCCCAGTCTGTATAAGAGCGACCAATCAGCTTGCATCTTCAATTTGTTCAGTTGAAGCCTTTTTGAAATGAAAGCTGGAAGTCGGTTGGCTCGCCAGGAACAGCTTTCCCTAGTTTGGATAGCAACGATCAATCAGCTTTCATCTTCAGTCTGTTCAGGTGAGCTCTGGAAATGAAAGATGGAACCTGATTGGTCGCTGTGATCCAAACTGGGGAAAGCCTACACCTAACAACCAATTGGCTTCCAGCTTTCAATTCCAAAGCGCTAGCTGAACAGACTAAAAAGGCAAGCTGATTAGTCACAGTGCCCAAACTTGTATAACAGCGACCGGTCAGCTTGCCTCTTCAATCTGTTCAGCTGATGCTTTGAAAATGAAAGCTGGAAGCCGATTGGTCGCCAAGCAGTTTGTGCCAATTGGCTTCCAGCTTTCATTTCCAGCGCTAAAGCTGAACAGATTGAAGAGGCAAGTAAAATAGTTGCTGTTATCCAAACTGAAGAAAGCCGTACTTGGCGACCAATCTGCTTCCACCTTTCATTTTCAAAGCTTCAGCTGAACAAACTGAGGATGGAAGCTGATTGGTCACTGTTCTCGGCGACCAATCTGCTTCCAGCTTTTATTTCCAAAGGACTGAAGAAAGAAGCCGATTGGTCACCTGGTGCAGCTTGCCCCAATCGTCTTCTTTCAGTCTTTTCACATAAGCTTTGGAAATGAAAGCTGGACGCCGATTGATCGCCGAGAACAGTGACCAATGGGCTTACATCTTCAGTCTGTTCAGCTGAAGCTTTGAAAATGAAAGGTGGCAGCTGATTGGTCGCCAAGTACAGCTTTCCCCAGTTTGTATAACGGCAACAATTTTGCTTCAGTCTGTTCAGCGGATCATTTGGAAATGAACAGTGGGAGATGATTGGTTGCCAGGCACAGCGGCTCCAGTTTTCATACATTTCCTGCATTGTTGGTTTTCCTAAATTGTGTGATGTGGATGATCGATTATTTGGTGCAAATCGTGACACTGCGTGGATCGGCGTATCACTCACCTGTTCTTCTCAGGACAAGATTTTTCCTGGATGCCGCAAACCATCAGAAAGGGGAATCATTAGAGGGAATGACTTAACCCCCTCCCCCCCCCCCCCCCCACCCCCAGTCCAATCATTGTTACTCACTTTACCTGTCTGTGGTCGTATTGTTATGACCGATCGGTTTACATTGTAGAGCACTGCGATATAAATCCTGTATAATTCTTCTGCTGTGGATTTACAAATCATTCACCTGTATGTGTTGGACATTGGAAGGCTTTTTTTTTCCGTTTATCTGGAAAATAATCAGGTCTGCCGTGCGGCCGTTCTAAAAACAAAAATAGTCTAATAGTTGGATACAGTGATTGTAAAGACTTTTTTTTTTTTTTTTTTTTTAAATAGCGAACATTAGAATTACCAGTGGTTTTGCACAGGGCATCCTGGATCCTCCTCTTCCCTGGTCCCCTCTTCGGTGCACCTGGCCCCTCCCTCCTATCGAGTGCCCCCACAGTAAGCGGCTTGCTATGGGGGGCACCGGAGCCAAGCTGCAGCTCTGCGTGTACATTTAGACACACGGATGTCTCTCGCTCTTTCTCTCGGGAGCCAATGGTGCCGCTGCTGTGTTTCAGCCAATCAGCAGGGAGAGTCCTGGGTGGCTGAGGGGACTCGTGCACATCGCTGGATAGAGATGGGGCTCAGGTAAGTATTAGGGGCGGCTGTTGTCCACAGAAGGCTTTTTATCTTGAAGGATCACTAAAGATAATTTTTTTATTTTTAAATAACTAACGTGTTATACTTGCCTCCACTGTGCAGCTCGTTTTGCACAGAGTGGCCCTAAACCTATTATTCTGGGGTCCCTCGGAGGCTGTCTCGGGCCCCCCCCCCCCCACAATGACTCAACACCTTCATGCGAGCATGGTGTTGAGTTCTTGCGGGCGCGCTCTCCCGTGACACAGCCCAAAACGGATTATAGCGCACACATAAAATGACATTTATCCTGCAAGGCTATTTAAAAACACCTAACAAATATACGGGCGTTTGGTCGCACTATATGGTCATATAGTGCTAAGCCCACTTACTGCGACAAAGTACCCCAAATTAGTGGGTCCTACCCTGTTAATAGAATGGAAGAACCTAGTGTCTCAACCTTGGGAGATAAACCCGTTATACAGCCATAGCCGCTCACTGTATCACTCGGCCCCGCCCACCCAGCGCACCGTTTCATTGGATGTGATTCACAGCAGTGTGAGCCAATGGCTGCGCTGCTTTCAATCCATCCATTGTAACCAATCAACGGCCAGGCTGAGCGGCGAAGAGGATGTCGGGGGCAAGCGCGGGACTTATAACGGGGGGGGGGGGGAGCGGTATTGTCGGATGTTTTTTCACCTTAAAGCATAGAATGAATTTACATAAAATAACTGCTTTTACAACCCCTCCTTTAACCGCTTGCCGACCAGCCGCCGCAGTTATACGGCGGCAGGTCGGCACGGGTGCGCGAGAGCCCGTAGCTCTACGTCGCGCCTTTCGCGGCCACTAGGGGGCGCGTGCGCGCCGCCGGCGGCCCGCGCGCGCGCCCCCCACTCGCCCCCGAGTCCCGTGCGTGTGCCCGGCGGGCGCGATCGCCGCCGGGCACACGCGATCGCTCGTTACAGAGCGGGGAACGGGAGCTGTGTGTGAAAACACACAGCGCTCGTTCCTGTCAGCGGGGGAAACGCTGATTTTCTGTTCATACAATGTATGAACAGAAGATCAGTGATTCCCCTAGTGAGTCCACCCCCCCCCCCATACAGTTAGAACACACCCAGGAACACACTTAACCCCTTCCCTGCCCCCTAGTGTTAACCCCTTCACTGCCAATGGCATTTTTATAGTAATCCAATGCATTTTTATAGCATTGATCGCTAAAAAAATGCCAATGGTCCCAAAAATGTGTCAAAAGTGTCCGAAGTGCCCGCCATAATATCGCAGTACCGAAAAAAAAAACGCTGATCGCCGCCATTACTAGTAAAAAAAAAATAATAATAAAAATGCCATAAAACTACCCCCTATTTTGTAAACGCTATAACTTTTGCGCAAACCAATCAATAAACGCTAATTGCGATTTTTTTTTACGAAAAATATGTAGAAGAATACGTATCGGCCTAAACTGAGGGAAAAATATTTTTTTTTAATATATTTTTGGGGATATTTATTATAGAAAAATGTAAAAAATATTGCATTTTTTTCAAAATAGTCGCTCTGTTTTTGTTTATAGCGCAAAAAATAAAAACCGCAGAGATGATCAAATACCACCAAAAGAAAGCTCTATTTGTGGGAAAAAAAGGACGCCAATTTTGTTTGGGAGCCACGTCGCACGACCGCGCAATTGTCAGTTAAAGCGACGCAGCGCCGAATCTCAAAAAGTGCTCTGGTCTTTGGACAGCAATATGGTCCGGGGCTGAAGTGGTTAAGAATAAAATTGTCTGACAAAGTGGCAAAAAAATTAATCCCTGAAGCGCCCCGTGGATGGAGAATACTGTCAGAGCTGAGACGTTGTTGTTTACTATCCTGGCGCTTTCATGCGATCACTCCGAACGTGTGACATGCCATAGAGACGTCTGATGGGAGGGCAGAAAGACCTTCTCTGATTTCTGCTCTCTTGTTTTCACAATAAATAGTAATAAATATTACAGTTCTGTGGTTGTGTTGACACAATAAACATTCTAATTATCGGTAAGCCGGTTTGTCGGGACTTTATCAAGACTGGAAGCTGGGGGGGGGGGGGGGGGGTCAGGTTTGAGATGGACGGAAAGAGAGGAATATTTTTATTTTCTTTTTTCCAAGGCAGACTGACTCACCGGTTCATTGATGCCATAGACCAGGGGCCAGATGTGGCCCTTTGCCAGACTTTATCCAGCCCTTGGGGCACTATTCCTCCAACTGATATGAGGCATTATTCCTTCCACTGACACCAACAAGGGGGCACCATTTCTCCTACTGATATCAATGATGGGATACTGATAGGAGCCCTACTCCTCCTCCTACTGAACACCAACCTCGAAGACACATTTATTCACGGTGCTGGATCCGGAACATTTTCTGCCCACAATCCGGCCCTCCTAAAGTCTGAAGGACAATAAAGTGGCCCTTTGTTTGAAAAGTTTGGAGACCCCTGCTATAGACTGTCCTCCTCGTTCATCTGTGGGAGCCCTTTTGAGTGCGTACAATACCTGTTCCTGCATTATTCATTTTGTGTGGAGCACCGAGGCATTTAGCTGGGATGGAGTGCTGATGCTGCTGTCCCTCGTCTGTGTGCGTATCTATCACACCTGACAGATTTTCTTATAACATTTATTTATTTTTATATATTGTATTAAAAAAAAATTGTAATCTGCTCACCTTTTTATATATAAAAAATAATTAGTGTATGTGTGTATTATTGTTTTTTTACATGTATATTAAAAAAAAAAGTGAGCGAGTTATATATAAGCAGATTATAATTATTACTTTTCGTATATAAAAAAAACAGTATATATATTTTGTTACTAGCTCACTGTTTTTTTTAATATATATACACTTTTATTATTTTTTTTTTAAACAAAAGCAGATTACAATTATTGTAATTAATTTTTTTCATATCGTATGCTGCAACACTTTTTAGGGCTTGTTTCCACGTGTCCCCCCCAGGACCTACCTGAGCCCCATCTCAATCCAGTGGTGTGCACGAGATCAGTGGCTCTGCTGGGTCTCTCCATCCCCATTCTGTTGGTGTCATTACCCTCTTCTCGCATACATGCAGCTGCATATATAAGGCCCTAGGTAAGCACTGTGCTGTGTGTGCAGCCGGATACCGGAAAGCTTCTGATCCATACTTGCAATTTGGGAGCTTTCCAGTTGCGTGACTGCCAATCATAAATGGGCGGGAAGGTGTGTGTGTCCTGTCTGGCTGAACCTGGTGTCTTGGTGATGTCTTGCAATCACAGTGAAGAAGTGTGTGTGTGTGTTTATTTAAAAAAATGTTTTGGGGTACTTTGTGTGTTTTTTTGGTACACCGTTTCTCTCTTGCATTAGCAAGGTGTGTTGGGGTGCCATTAACCACTTCCCGTCCATTCTGCTATAGACCGAGCAGGAAGTGGTTAATGGCACCCCAACACACCTTGCTAATGGTTCAGTTCTCCTGACTGGGCGTCATATGACGTCCAGCAGGAAAACAGCCACCGCGTGCCCGTGGTTGCGGTGTGTCAGGCTCTTTACCACGTGATCAGCCGTGGCTAATCACGATGTAAACAGGAAGAGCTGTTGATCAGCTTTTTCCTCACTCGCGTCAGACGCGAGTAGAGGAGAGACGATCGGCTGCACTCCTAACAAGGGGAGGGGGGTCTGTACTGATAGTTTATCAGCGCAGCACCCCTTTGGATGCCCGCCCAGGACCACCAGGGATGACAATTGCACTAGACCACCAGGTATCCCACCCTAGACAACCAGGCAGGTGCCAATTAGTGCCCACCCCCTATGCCTGCCAGTGCCGCCCATGAGCGCCTATCAGTGAAGAAGAAAACATAACTTTATTTACAAAATGTTATAACAGAGACAAAAGAAATATATATATATATATATATATATATATATATATATATATATATATATATATATATATATATATATATATATATATATATATTTTTTTTTTTTAAAACATTTGCGATTTTTTTTTTTTTTATTTGTTTAGCAATAAATAAAAACTGCAGAGGTGATCCAATACCACCAAAATAAAGCTGTTTGTGGGAACAAAATGATAAAAATTCCGTTTGGGTACAGTGTAGCACGACCACGCAATTTTCCTCTAAACGGCGCTGAAAACTGGCTTGGGCAGGAAGGGGGTGTAAGTGCCTGGTATTGAAGTGGTTAAGAATGATGTAGAAGAAGATGGGAAGTTTTGTGCACCACAAGTTCCTGTGTGAATGAAGCCCTGTGCATTGTGTAAGGCATGTTGGAAACTTCCTCTATCTAAGGAAGTTGGTACTGTGACCCCTGCGCTGCAAGTCCACAGTGCAAACCACTTAGCCATGTGCCTGTTGTCTCCTCCCGGACACCATGTGCTGTGTGTGTTATACATGAGAGCCTTCTTTTATATCTGCGGAATTGTTTATTTTTTTTCAGCATTGGTCTTTGTTCTTTGTCTTTTCAGGTTGTATATTGTGTTTGCATATATGCTGTGGGTTTAGTTTTTATCTGTTTCATCCTGTAGTGCTGCAAGTATGATGGTGTGCATGTTGGGCATTAAGTCTCCTTGTGTCTCCTTCCTTTTTGTTCTTTTGTGTGTTTTTTTTTTTTTGCCTTGGATCACAAAACCGGCTTCATTGTTAGGAATTCAGGTTGCTGTTTTGTCCTAGTTTTTGTAAATTGGCTGCTGTGTGGATTTGTTTGATTTGGATTGAAGGTATGCTGTGCCTTGCTTTGAGGCTACGTATGTTGTGTGAATATTCTGCATTGTTTTTTCTGTTGCTTCTTCTTACAGTGTGTGTGTGTGTGTATATGTGTATATATATATATATATATATATATATATATATATATATATATATATATATATATATATATATATATATATAAAAAAGTTAACAGATTCCTTTTCAAAATGATTAAAAAGAGATAAAAATCAATCATATAATGTGCCTGCAGGTTAGTTTCACTTTTGAACTGGCTTCATGTTTTTGCAAAGTATATATATATATATATATATATATATATATATATATATTAAAAAATTCTGTGTGTATTTTGCATATTGGTGACATTTACTGAAAATTCTAGCGTGTGGCATGCTTCACCTAAGCAGGGATGGGTGTGCCTTGTTGGTTCTGTGTGGAAGGGTATATCATCCAGGCAGCTTTAGCTTTAATAAGGTTTTTTTATAAAGGCAGTTTAACCACTTCCATACCAGGCACTTACGCACCTTCCCGCCCAAGCCAATTTTCAGCTTTCAGCACTGTCGCAATTTGAATGACAATTGCGCGGTCATGCTACACTGCACCCAAACAAAATTGGCGTCCTTTTTTCCCCACAAATAGAGCTTTCTTTTGGTGGTATTTGATCACCTCTGCGGTTTTTTTTTTTGTGCAACAACTAAAAATAGAGCGAAGATTTTGAAAAAAAAATAGTTTTTATTTTTTTCTGTTAATTTTTTTGTAAATGAGTATGTTTTCTCTTTCAATTATGGGCACTGATATGGTGGCACTGATGGGCACCGATGAGGTGGCACTGATGGGCACCGATGAGGTAGTTCTGATGGGCACTGATTAGGTAGCACTGATGGGCACTGATAGGCGGCGCTGGTATTGGGCACTGATGGGCACTCATGGGCGGCACTGATGGGCACTCATGGGCGGCACTGATGGGCACTCATGGGCGGCACTGATGGGCACTCATGGGCGGCACTGATGGGCACTCATGGGCGGCACTGATGGGCACTCATGGGCGGCACTGATGGGCACTCATGGGCGGCACTGATGGGCACTCATGGGCGGCACTGATGGGCACTCATGGGCGGCACTGATGGGCACTCATGGGCGGCACTGATGGGCACTCATGGGCGGCACTGATGGGCACTCATAGGCGGCACAGGTGGGCACTGATAGGCGGCACAGGTGGGCACTGATAGGCGGCACAGGTGGGCACTGATAGGCGGCACAGGTGGGCACTGATAGGCGGCACAGGTGGGCACTGATAGGCGGCACAGGTGGGCACTGATAGGCGGCACAGGTGGGCACTGATAGGCGGGCACTGGGCATGGATTGGCACTGTGGGGTGGCACTGACAGACACTGGGGTGGCACTGATGATCACTGAGGGGTGGCACTGATGGATCAATGTTGCCAATCAGTGCCCATGTGTGGGCACTGATTGGCATCATTTTTTTTTACTGCCCCCCCCTTTTTTTTTTTTCTTTTTTTTTCTTGTCATTTTTTTTTGTATTTTTTTTATTTCCCTGGTGGTCCGTGTGGCGATCCGAGGGGGGGCTGCGCTGATAAACAATCAGCGCGAACCCCCCCTGTCAGGAGAGCCGCTGATCGGCTCTCCTGTACTCGCGTCTGTCAGACGCGAGTGAGGAAGAGCCGTCGGCGGCTCTTCCTGTTTACATCGTGATCAGCCGTGATTGGACACGGCTGATCACGTGGTAACGAGGCTCCGCCGGAGACTCGTTACCGAGATCGGAGGTGCAGGGTGTCAGACTGACACCCCGCATCACCGATCGCCGCGCTGCGCGCCCGGCATTGAAATCGTGCTAGACGTTTGAGAACGTCTAGTCACGATTTCATAACCACCTCCCTGCCGTAAATCGGCTATTGGCTGGGCGGGAAGTGGTTAAAGGATCACTAAAGGATTTTTTTTTTTTAGCTAAATAGCTTCCTTTACCTTACTGCAGTACTGGTTTTATGTCCTTATTGTTTGTTTTTGCTTTGAAGTTGCTGTAATCCTGCTCTGATCTCCACACTTCCTGTTTGTCTGTTTCCTTATAACCACAGTGCTGGGAGCTTTTTCACGGTGGTCTAAGCTGTCATTACTGTGTGTTCAAAACTTCCCAGAACCAATCGGATTAATTTTAAAAACAAAACACTGCCCTGGATTTGTTTGTTTTTGTTCTGTGTGTCTTCTTCTACTTTGCAGAAACATGAAGCCAGTTCAAAAGTGAAACTAACCTGCAGGCACATTATATGATTGATTTTTATCTCTTTTTAATCATTTTGAAAAGGAATCGGTTAACTTTTTTTATGTCTCTATACCCTGTAAACAGTCATTTCAGCAAAAACATTTTTTTCCTTTAGTGACCCTTTAAGCTTTAGTTATAAAATGGCTACTCACAAAGGGCTTAAAGCGGAGTTCCACCCAAAAATGGAACTTCCGCTTTTTGGTTCCCCCCCTCCGTGTCACATTTGGCAGATTTCAGGGGGGAGGAGGGAGCAGATACCTGTGTAATCCAGGTATTTGCTCGCACTTCCGGGCATAGTTCTCTGCAGCAACCTACACCACGCCAAAAACATCCAGGTCCCAGAAGACCGCAGGGACCAGTGGGATCACGCAACGCGACTCACGCATGCGCAGTAGGGAACCAGGAAGTGAAGCCGCAAGGTTCACTTCCTGATTCCCTTACCCTAAAGATGGCTTCGGGTGCCAACAATGTAAGTGTCCATATATTAAGCCAGCAGCTGCAGGATTTGTAGCTGCTGACTTTGATTTTTTTTTTTTTGGAGGAACTCCGCTTTAAAGGGGTTGTGAAAGATAAAAAATGTTTTTTCCTAAATATCTTCCTTTACCTTAGTGCAGTCCTCCTTCACTTACCTCATCCTTCCATTTTGCTTTTAAATGTCCTTCTTTCTTCTGAGAAATCCTCACTTCCTGTTCTTCTGTCTGTAACTCCACACAGTAATGCAAGGCTTTCTCCCTGGTGTGGAGTGTCGTGCTCGCCCCCCTCCCTTGGACTACAGGAGAGTCAGGACGCCCGCCGACTACAGCAGTGGTCATCAACCATTCCTGCAGGGCCCACTAACAGGCCAGATTTTATGTATTACCTTGGGGGAGATGAAGACTAGAATACTACAATCACTGAGCAGCAAATTATACCACCTGTGATGTATTTCAGTTATCTTGCAAAACTGGCCTGTTAGTGGGCCCTGAGGACAAGGTTGATGACCACTGGACTATAGTACTCGGGGCCCCTCCCCTTGCATCATTGGAGTTGATTGACAGCAGCGCAAGCCAATGGCTGTACAGCAATCAATCTATCTAAGGATGAGCCGAGAAGGCCGAGCAAAGGAAGAACGCGCTCAACGCAGGACTTTCCAAGGCTCGGGTAAGTAAAATGGAGTGTCGTGCTCGCCCCCCTCCTTTGGACTACAGGAGAGTCAAGATGCCCACTAACACACAGCTCCTTTATCTGCAACGTAGAGAGCATCCTGACTCTCCTGTAGTCCAAGGGAGGGGGCGAGCACGACACTCCACACCAGGGAGAAAGCCTCGCATTTCTGTGTAGAGTTACAGATAAAAGAACAGGAAGTGAGGATTTCCCAGAAGAAATAAGGACATTTAAAAGCAAAATGGAAGGATGAGGTAAGTGAAAGAGGACTGCACTAAGGTAAAGGAAGATATTTAGGGATTTTTTTTTTTTTTTTTATATATATATTTTTCACCTTTACAACCCCTTTAATTAAAAGCGCATTTCCAGAGCAGACTCCTGTGGTGTATGAGACACAGGGCGGTAGCGTGTGATGTCAGAACGTGGCCCCCCCCCCCCCCCCCTACGCTTTGCATTCACAGGAACTTCGTCAGCTGGGCCTCCGCTGTGCTGTTGAGGCGGCACTGACGGGGCTGTACGGTAATCCAGGCACTGATGATCAGTGCCCTGATTAACTGTACAGGTCTCCCCTGCGAGAAGATGCCACTGATTGGCTCTCCACTGAGCAGCCTGCCACGTTTTATTACAACACTAATACATAGAAACAAAGTATCTTTTCATTCTTTTATCAAAAGAAAGAACTTGGTAGTGTAGATGAAGAGAGTTTCAAGAGTTCCATTCAAAGCGGAGGTCCGTCAACATTTTTTATTTTTAAAGTCAGCAACTACAAACACTGCAGCTGCTGATGTTTAAAATAAGGACACTTGCCTGTCCTGGGCGCCCGCGATGTCGGCACCCGTGGCCAACCCGCCGCTCGGATGCTGCCGCCGCCGCCATCTTCGGTAAGGGACTCTGGAAGTGAAGCCTTGCGGCTTCACTTCCCGGTTCCCTACTGCACATGCGTTAATCTTGCTGCGCAATTGAAATATCCCTGCTGTCTTCTGGGACCTGTGTGTCTCCCAGAAGACAGCGGGGGGGGGGGGGGAAGTGGCCTAACCTCCCGCGGGGGTCTATGCCCGGAAGTGGGTGCAAATACCTGTATTATACAGGTATCTGCGCCCCCCCTGAAAGGTACCAAATGTGACACCAGGGGGGGGGGGGGGGGGGGAGTATTCTGAAAAGCAGAGGTTCCGTTTTTGTGTGGACCTTCCGCTTTAAAGACCAGGCCCTTTTCTGACATTTGTTCCTTTTAAGTAAAAATCATTGTTTTCTGCTAGAAAATTACTTGAAACACTCAAACATGAGTGTATGTGTGTGTGTATATATATGTGTGTGTGTGTGTGTATATATATATATATATATATATATATATATATATATATATATATATATATATATATGTATATGTATATATGTATATGTATGTGTGTGTGTATATATATGTGTGTGTGTGTGTATATGTATATGTATATATATATATATATATATATATATATATATATATATATATATATATATATATATATATATATATATATATGTATATATATGTATATGTGTGTATGTGTATGTGTATATATATATATATATATATTTATTTATTTCTCATTTTAAGCAGAGACCCTAGAGAATAAAATGGTGGTTGTTGCAATATTTTGTCACACCGTATTTGCGTAGCATTTTTTTAAATGCTTTTTTATTTTTTTAAATGCACTTTAATGAATAACTTTTTTTTTTTTGTAAAGTTAGCCCAATTTTTTTATTTATTTTTTGGATAATGTGAAAGATAATGTTGCACTGTGAGAGAATCATGATCGTTATTCTAAGCAAAAATGTCGCCAGAATTTTAGCCAGAATCGTGCCGCTCTACCCCTTTTTGTTACATGTAAACAAAGTGGCAGACAAATGTGTCAGTATGTTATTGTGAAAGCCGTCCTATGTACTGGGTTTTGTCGGGGTGTCTTGTTATACACTTAGATTTTTTAGATGCTGATAGTTGCAGACGTTGTGTATGTTGTTTGTGTTATGGAAATCCCTTGTGATGGTGCGTGCTTCGTGTTTTTTTTTTTGCATGGTAGTGAAATAGGATGGTGTTGCTGTGTTTGTGCCAACGTGGAGAGGCCTGGCTGCATTCCTGGTGGGGGTCTCGCAGCGTTCGGGGCGGGAGCCTTCTCTGTACCCATTGTTACCAGCAAGAGATGGCTGTAGCATGTGGCAGCTTAGGATAACCTCTGTGTACACAAGGCTAAGCCCGATGTCTCCATTCTTAGCTGTTGGTGCATGTAATGGGTTTGCATGACAGCGCTGTAACCAAGCCGTGGCGTCCATTATTTCTTTGTGTTGTAAACGCTGTATTTAGAAACTAGTTGTGTATAAGTGTGCATGAGTAAAACTGGTTCAGTGACTTATTTTTGTCGCGTTAAACGCCTTGGTGGGGACACGGCCGTGATAAAGAATACATTGCCTTAGGAGTGCTGTGGAAGTCTGTGAACTTTGCACTTGTTTACAACTTGCAAAATAGTTTTGTCGGAGCTCAAAATCGTACCGTAAAATCTATTTGTGGTTATTTAAAAAAAAAGATGTTTCTCCTTCAGCCATTGTCTGTCTGATAATTATGTAAGGTTTGTGTTGAGGAGATGTTACTTTCTATGGTTGTGATTTGGAAAAAGCTAAAATATTTTAATAAAAGCTGCATGGTGTCTGTGCTTGGGAATCGGATGTCGGCTTTTTTAGCAGAACATAGAAAATGAAAGCAGTAATCTAAAAAAAAAAAGGCTGTTATGAGCAACACAGAAACTTTCATTTTTCAACCACTCGTATGTCGCTGGATTGGAAAGGCTGATATCTCGATTATCGCTGCAGCATTGATCGAGAGATCGTTTTTTTTTTGTTTGTTTTTTCTAGGCCTGGCAATTCTCTTCAATAAGAAGCCACTAGATTGCTTTTACAGGTGGTGGAAGGGGGTCCTGTGATCAGGGACCCTAGTAAGGATGTGGCTGGCGGAATCCGGTACCTGGGATACAGCGAGGGGAACAGATTTAGTCACTTCTGGTCTCATGTAAGCCAATACTGGCTTGAACAAGCATCTAATCCAGGGGTCTCAAATTGGCAGCCTTCCAGCGGCCTGCCTCATGGAACTACAAGTCCCATGAGGCATTGCAAGACTGACGGTTACAAGCATGATTCCCACAGGCAGAGGCATGATGGGACTTGTAATTTTGCAACAGCTGGAGGGCTGCCAGTTTGAGACCCTTGATATCAATTTGATCATGGTTTGATCGGATGCTTTGGAAGACATGGGGGAGTCCATGTCTCTGCCCCCAATAAAAGTGATCTTGCGGCGACTCCGCCACATAGACCACTTTTATCCTAAAGAGGGCCACCCGCCGTTTCGTGGAAAATATAGAGGATTATGGTAGCTAGCTGCTGCAATAAAAACAGTATTTAGCGTCAAAAGTACCGACGTACAGCTACGGGGCGTTTTGCGGCAAGTGGTTAAAGCATTTATTTGACATAACATCTTTTATATTTTGCCAAACAATTGGGTATTATGTGTTTTTTTGTGCAATGACATTTAACGTACACCCCCCCCCCCCAAGAAATTAAAATACCACTGCGCTAATACTGTGTGTAATAAAAAAAAAATGTAACACCCACCATTTTATTCTCTAGGGCCCCTGTAAAAAAAATATTGTGGGTTCTAAGTAATTTTCCAGATGGGGGGGGGGGGCAGCATATTTGTACACTTAAAGTGGAAGTAAACCCTCCTATAATTTTCAGGCAAGGAAGCTGCCATCTTGGCCTATGTTTAATCTTCAACTGCAATGATGCTGCACATGTGATCAGTTATGATACCAGCCATTGGATGGTTTGACAGTTTGGTTGAGAGCACAACCAGTGTGACAGTTAGCACTCCCGGCATGCCAGGAATGTAACTGCTTTTTGAAACTGTTAAATTGATGGATTTACTTCCGCTTTAAGTGAGAAGTGTCAGACATAGGTCTTTGGTCTTATTGAAGAACATTTTATTTAAGCGGTTGTATACCTGTGTTTTTTTTTTTTTAAACCTGAAAATCAAAAGCCATAATCTGCTAGTATGCACTGCATACTAGCTGATTATGAAATACTTACCTTGGAACGAGGTGAGAGGAACTTACCTGGTCCACGCCGAGGGAGATGTCATCTTTCCTTGGCGTGTCTTCCGGGTATCGCTGCTCCAGCGATGTGATTGGCTGGAGTGGCGATGTCGTCACTCCTCCGTCAAGGTCTGGTGGCTGCCGGCCCTTTAGCCGAGGATCCCCGCTGCGCATGCACCGCTGCAGTCAGCAGCGCATTGCGAGGGGAATATCTCCTAAACCGTACAGGTTTAGGAGATATTCTTTATACCTACAGGTAAGCCTTATTATAGGCTTACCTGTAGGTAAAAGTGGTAGTACAGAGTTTACTACCACTTTTATATCTGTTGTGTGCTTGTCTGTTTTAGGATTGGGATAATCACAGTCCACTCTCTAGCGTTGTTTCATTTATGTTGCATCATTCATTCCATGGAGAGTTGTGCGGTAGTAATCATGACACAAGATATTTTTTATTTTTTTCCATGTCAGTAGGCCTTGCTTTAGTTTTCTCATGAATAGAATCTGTATTCTAAAACAATTCCAATATTCTTCCAGATTTGTCTTTTGTTCTGACACTTTGGCCTGATTCACACCTTAGTGTTCTGTAACTCTCGAAGCTCCAAAACGCTCATCATTCGAAATCCTATCATCTAAGTCTGATTGTTCACACCTGAGTGTAGTGTAGCCTAGAAAAGTACATGAGCTTCTTTTAAGCTTTATCGTAATGGACTTTATTGCAAGTGCTTGAAAAATGTGTGCACATTTTATTTTCCCTGGTAACAAGCTTTCTGGAGTAGTAGAGCAGATTGATTCATCAACCTTTTATGGAGAATAGTAAAGTACGGTACACCTCTGAGCAAGGGATAGATCCTGCACATCAATGCAGACCCACTGGTATTGGAATGAATGGCAGTCTCAGACTGGGCTCCTGGCAGGCCACGCCCCCAACCGGTTTCACGTCGCCCCTCGGAGAGTAAGCATAGTTAAAGCGGAGCTCCAGCCGCGGGATTTTTTTTTTTTAAAGTCAGCAGCTACTAACAGTGTAGCTGCTGACTTTAAATAAGGACACTTACCTGTCCTAGGCGCCCGCGCTGACGGCCCCCCCCATTGCCGGTCCCACGATTGCTCCGGGTCCCGCGTCGCCATTCACACGGCTTCACTGCCCATTTCCTAGTGCGCCTGCGTGAGTCTCACGCTGGCTTGTGAATGGGCGCGCTGCTCTCTGAGAACACACACACAGTTCCCAGGAAGCAGCGCGCCCCATTCACAAGGAGAAGAACAAGAAGAAAACACACCGCGGTTCAGGAAGAGGCAGATTACGGACTTCCGCATAGCAACAGCTATTTCGGGTGAGTATTTTTTTTTTTTTTTTCCGGGTTTTTTTTTTTCAAACATTGTAAAATGTTGTTATCCTGGGTGGAGCTCCGCTTTAAGCTTAGAGAGGCGGAGTGAACCGCGTTGGGACGTGGCCTGGTGGAACTGCCACTCATTCCAATACCACAATACCAGTGGGTCTGCATTGATTTGAATCTTCATGGGATTTATCTTTTTCTCCTTCCCTGGCCTGCAAATTTTTAGTGGTGGACACAGGTTTGTTTTCCCTTGTAGCCTGAGTGGCACACATCTTCCATTACCATCTCACTCTCTCGCTCTCAAATTCAGTAGGTATCGGCCAAAATTCAAGCTGTGGATGGCCCTGTCGGCAGCCCACCTCAAGCTTTGATGGAGTCGGTCTGAAAATTCTTGGCTGAATTGGCCCTCACATCCAAGCAGATTGAAGTAGCAGTTTCTGCTGAATTCAATAGTCAGCAGTTTATGTCCCTCTATCCACACTACTTAGCCTGGATAGGGAAATCAATAAATGTTTCTGCATAGGGTTCAACAAGAGATATAATGAATGGCCAACTTTACACCTCCTCTTCTGTTCACTAGTGACAAATTCTGCTTGTGCCTTTTGACCTTGCACTTGGTGTCCAGGCTCATGCTTTAGATGTCTGTAAATGGCTTGCTAAAGGCAATTCGTGCCCCTGATCTTGGGCATCAGTGGGGTCAGGTTCACTTCACTACATTCCCAGTTGGCAGTGAGGAGTGCCAGTGTTCTGTCAGAATAGCGAACCCATGAGCTTATGTAACGCTACTAGGTTTGCTAATCTGACAGCATATCTGCAGTCAGTAGAAGAAGGTAGTGGACATCTTGGTACACCCAGCAACCGCTTGAATTTCAATTCAGTATTTTTAAAGTGAGTGTATATAATTCTAGTATGTTGAGATTTGTTCTTTCTTGAAAGAAGTAGTAGGAAGGTGGCGGAGGCCATGTTGGTACGCCCAGCAGTAGGAAGGTGGCGGAGGCCATGTTGGTACGCCCAGCAGTAGGAAGGTGGCGGAGGCCATGTTGGCACGCCCAGCAGTAGGAAGGTGGCGGAGGCCATGTTGGCACGCCCAGCAGTAGGAAGGTGCCGGAGGCCATGTTGGCACACCCAGCAGTAGGAAGGTGGCAGAGGCCATGTTGGCACACCCAGCAGTAGGAAGGTGGCAGAGGCCATGTTGGCACACCCAGCAGTAGGAAGGTGGCAGAGGCCATGTTGGTACACCCCACACTGGTCGGCGCTAAACCTTTTTAGGCTTTCAAAATTAAACTTCCAAACGGCATCACCGATGTCAGTATACTTTATATCTGCTCACTTTATTGCTAAAATTCAAGATTTAGCTGGGTGTAGTAAAATGTCCACTGCCTTTTGACTGCAGGTGTTCTGTCAGAAAAGCGAACCTGATGGTGGTGTAACGCATACGCAACTGACGGAACAGACCTTCTCTTCACTTAACTAATCTGACGGGTTCGCTATTCTGATAGAACCACCTGGACGGAACTTCTCTGCTCCATACCTGCTCCAAACTCTGTTCTTCTGCTACACTGACTAAAGCCATTGTGTAAGCAAGATAATGGTGGACAACTGATGGGAAATCTGATGTAAACGGGGCTCCAGCTGGGTGGGCTATGATACTCTAAAGTTAGGGGGGCTCAGAATCCCCTTTACGTTATCCCCACCTAAGGTAGACTTTGATGTAAGAGGGGCCCTTCGTTTCTCTTTTGTTCTGAATAACATTGTGCTGATTTAAAATACTTTTTTTAATTTTTTTTATTGGCCCTTAAGACTGGATTCACACCGATGCATTTTTAGTGCTTTTTGCAGATTTGCACTACAGAACGTATTCCATAGGAAGTCATGTTAAATGGACTGTAGTGCAAATCTGCAAAATACAAAAAGCACTCAAATCTGCGTAGGTGTGAATCCAGCCTAAATGTTGGTAAAAAATTCAATGGGGCCCTCTTACTGAAGTTTGGTGACCCCCCTGTTCTAAATCGAGTGCCTCAGGTGCCTAACCAACTTGGGGATGGTCCCTCACAGCCCAGGATAGTAAATGATCTAAAACACGGTGTGGGCATCATGGAATGAGTATGGCAGAAGACCTTGGGGCTCCGATCTAGGATGGGCAGAGGTCTCTCCATACCTGTTCTCAAGTGGATGTCTGACTGTCTGGGAGCAGCCTTTGTCTGTTGCCTATTTCAGGTTGGGAGTGTTTCTTCTGTTTTTAGATGTTGTGGTTTTTTTTCCGACATAGAAATCCAATATCTGTTTTGGGGAAAGACTATATATATGCCAGCTGTATTTGGTTACGATACATGGCAGTAGCGCAAATTGGTCTGTATTCAAGCTTGTTTATCCGTAGCCTATGTAATTATGCTCATTTGCAAACTATTTGACTTAAGCAAACTGTTTTCCATAGTTGCTTGCATGCCAGGAATATGAAGATCCAGTAACATGAGCTAACATTTTTCTCATGCAGCCAGACATAAATTCATAGAGGAATTTGCTTTACTATGTGTTTCATCACCCACACAAAAAAGATGTTGTAAACATTTCTCTAATACACAGGTGTCAAACTCAAACACGAGGCCCGCGGGCCGAATCCGGCCCTCCAGGCCATTTCATGTGGCCCTCACACCTCTCCTGCAGCTGCATGAGAGCTCCAGACCTCCTCTGGTCCTCCCTTACTTTCTGCTTTAAAGCAATGCATCCAGCTTCTTCCCAGCAGCAGCATAAGGAAAGGGGGTGCATTGGCTGGTCTCGGAGCCAGAGGGCCTCCACCATGCACCGGCTGGTCACAGTGCCATCTGCCCTACTTTTGTGCACGTGGCACACGCCCAAGGGGCAATAAAGTATGCAAAAAATAAAATATTTTATACTATTTAGGTGGTTTTACTGTAAAAACAAAACTGCTTTTTTTAGGACCTTGTGCACTTGGGCGTTGAGGCTTAAAGGGTCACTAAAGGAATTTTTTTTTTTTTTTAGCTAAATAGCTTCCTTTACCTTACTGCGGTCCTGGTTTCATGTCCTCATTGTTCGTTTTTGCTCTGATGTTGCTGTAATTCTGCTCTGTTCTGGACACTTTCTGGTTGTCTGTTTCCTGATGACCACAGTACTGGGAGATTCTAGTTTTGTTTTCCTAACCATCACTCTCTATGGCACTGTCCAGCACAGAGGCATTAAATTACATGCAAAAACTATGCTAGATGCAAAAACGAAAGTGAAACTAGAGGCACATTCTATGATTGATTTTTATCTGTGTCTAGTCGTTTTTAAAAGGAATCAGTTATCTATTATGTCTCTATTTGCCCTACTTGTCACAACTTTGCAGTCTGAAGTTGCATGGTAAGTCACACTAGTGGAAACCAAGCCTTATGCTGTCCACACATAATAATCCTTGGACCGTAGATTTGATTAGTTGATCTAGGGCCAAAACAACTAATCGACCTACAACTAATCGATAATGAAAATAGTTGTCAACTATTTTCATAATTGATTAATCGGCCAGTTGATTATGGCCTGCATATAGAATGCATTATTTGTTTACATATTAGGAAATACAGTGTAGCACACATACAGCTCAGTACACCATCCACACATGTCACTAAGTGCCTGAGAATTTGTGAGTGTGAGGAGCAATGCCTCATGGGACATGTAGTCCTGGGCAGGAAGTGAGTGGTTCTAAAGGTTTTTTTTATTTTTTTTATTTATTTTTTACCTTGCTATAGCGGGCGCTCTATACTATACTTTGCAGCTTGCTATTGAGGCTCTCTGAAAGCAGGAGGAGCCAGAAGCATTGGTGAGGGACCCCAGAAGTGGAGGATCTGGGCTGCTCTGTGCAAAACCATTACAAAACCATTACACAGAGCAGGTAAGTATAACAGATTTGTTTAAAAAAAAAATAATCACTTTAAAGACTCTGTGCAGGGAAGATCAGCATCTGAACCCAGAGAACGTGGAGGTAATGGAAGGTAATACAATTACTGTAGTTGGTTATTTTTACCACTGCATATGGATATTTAAGAATAAATTGCCTTTTTATTTTTTTTCTACTTTTTTTTTTAGATTATCCGATTAATCGAAACAATAATCGGCCAACTAATCGATTTTTGAAAATAATCGTTAGTTGCAGCTCTAATTTGATCACATTTTTAGTGATCTTAAAGGGACACTAAAGTCAGGGTTTTAAAAAAAAAAAATAACAAACATGTGATACTTACCTCCACTGTGCAGTTCGTTTTGCACAGAGTGGCCCGGAAAGCTGTCTTCTGGGGTCCCTCGGCGGCTGTCTGGTCTCCTCCTCGCAAAAGCTTTCCCTCTTCATGCGAGAGTGCTCGCACGGAGGAAAGCATTTGCGAGCGCGCTCCCGTGATACAGCGGCGGCCGTAGCAGCCGACTGTATCACTCGGCTCCGGCGCGCCGCGTCCTCCGCTCTGACAGCAGCGCTAGCCAATGGCTGCGCTGCTATCAATCTGCCCAGCCTAGCCAATCAACGGCCAGGCTGGGAACCGAAGAGGACGACGTGGACGCGCCTGGGAGTTTCGAACGGTCAGGTAAGTACAACGGGGCCTGGGGGGGGGGGGGGGGGGGGCGGTGCTGTAAGATGTTTTTTTACCTTAAGGTAAAAAAACTTGTACCTTTACAACCCCTTTAAGCCGGCCATAGTCTGTTCAAATCCCGGCCGGGTTCAGCAGGGACTGGCTGAGATTCCAACCATGTATGGGCAGGCTGAACGTACCAAAGTTGATCGATGAACTTAGGTACAACCAGCCTGTAGGATTTTGCATGCGACTTATAGTCGCTAGCGACTGGTTTGGTGTCTGGCCCTGGAAGAGGTACTTTTTTTTTTTGGTGGAGATCGTTTAACAAACGGTCACTTTAATGTATTCTGTGTAACTTTATTGGCTGCTTTTTTTATATATATATATGTGTGTGTGTGTGTGTGTGTGTGTGTGTGTGTGTATATATATATATATATATAATTTTTTTTTTTTTTGGTACAGTCCATATACATACAGACTTGACTAGTTGCTCTGTGAAAACTGCTCCACATTTTCTTTACAATCCAGCTTAGTGGGGACCCTTTCCTGATCTTTTCCCTCTGCAGAGATTTATTTAATTAACGGCACTTTTGCTGCTCTAGTTCGAATTCTATTTAATGCTTCTATTTTTAGCTTTTCATGTCGTCCAACTTGTATCCTTAGTAATACAACCCTCTCTGTTTAACTGGGAAGTGACATCGCTCTCCCATAATCCAGTGCTTCATTATTTAGCTGTAATTCCAACCATAAACTGCAATCCTCCCATATTGCCCTGGGTGTTGCATGCATACTGCTCTGCTCAGGCGTGATCAGCCCACAGGTACTAATCTTTTATGAGTGAGGCAGAGCATGTTTCTGATTCATTCTTGTATGTCACCTTCAGAGTGTATGTAAACCCCAATCGCTTAAAACTGTTATAAACATTAACATGTTAAAGGATAACTATATAGGTTTGTTTAAAAAAAAAAAAAATGTCATACTTGCTGCCTCTGTGCAATTGGTTTTGCAAAGAGTGGCCCGATCCTCCTCTTCTGGGGTCCTTCGGCGGCACTCCTGGCCCCTCGTTCTCGAGTGCCCCGTTGGAGAACCGCTCTCACCTCGGGGCACTCGTGTGGGTCCTGCTGCTGCGTCTATTCACACAGACAGCAGGACTCGGCCCCGCCCCTTGGGCTCCCACATTATTGGTTTTAATTCACTGCAGCAGGAGCTAATGTCTGTGCTGCTATCAATCTGTCCAATTAGGACCTGAGAGACCTGCTGGAGCTGCTGTGCTCGTCTCCGTTGCTGGAAAGACTGGGTTCAGGTAGGGCTGGGGAAAAAGATTTGAATCTTGAATAAAGTTGCAAGGGCAAATCGATTTTTTTTTTTTTTTTTTCCCCCCATTGGACCTGCGCTCCGTGGACTAGTCCGAAGCCGTGGCCTCGCCTATAATCCTGCCTGCAGCTCGCCGCGATCCTGGGAAGAGGCCGGACGCCTTTTCCCAGGATCGCTGCGGGCAGGATTTGTTGGACGAGGCCGTGGCTTTGGCCTTTTTTCCAGAATCGTGGCGAATTAGGCCAGAAGCCACGGCCTCGTCTAAAAACATATGACCGGCGCAGTGTCAATCAGGGAAAAAACTTGATTCAGACTTTATTTGTTAAATAAAATAAAATGCGCAGCTCTAGGTTTAGGTAAGTAGAACGGGGGCTCTGGGGGGCAGCTGCATCACGGTAGGTTTTTTACCTTCATGCATAGATTACAACATAGATTTACAACCCCTTTTATTGTAGACTGGGGGTGCACAACCTTTCAGAGGTTACGATCTACATGGAGGAAATCAAAACTCCCCAAGATGGTGGGAATGTGCTTTTTTTTTCTTCATGCATAGAATTTATGAAGGTAAAAGATGACCTCTGACCAACACCCCCCCCCCCTTCATTCACTTGTTTGTTTTTTAACATGACTCCGCCTACCTAAGGCTGCTTTAACACCGAGGTGTGTGTTTTTTAATTTTTTTGCTTTGCACTTTGCCAGCGGTTTGGCGGTGCTGCCCATTGATTTTGGGCCGTTATCAGTGGCGGGAGAGGGGCCACCCCCTCCCGCTGCTCTCCCGCTCCCCCCGCCGCTTACCGAAGCCGTCGGTAGCGGCGGAGGCGATCGGTCCGCTCGGCTGCTGTGTGGGGGATGTGAGTGAGGCCAACATGGCACCCACCCGTCCCCATAGCTCTGCTGTGCGGATCAAAACGTCAGTCCCGCCCAGCGTCTTAAAGAAACATTTTTTTTATTTTTTATTGTCATTTGAAAAAAAAAAAAAATGTTTCTTGCATTTAAGTCTAAATATGAGATCTTTTTGACCCCCAGATCTCATATTTAAGAGGACCTGTTATGCTTTTTCATATATATTTTTTTTTTTTATTACTTTTTACACTGAAAAAAAAAATTTGATCACTTTTATTCCTATTACAAGGAATGTAACATTATCTTTCACAATATATAAACAAATTGGGCCAAATTTATTGTCTTATTTTTTAATTCAAAAAAGTGCGCTTGTAAGACCGCTGAGCAAATACGGTGTGACAAAAAGTATTGCAATGACCGCCATTTTATTCTCTAGGGTGTTAGAAAAAAAATGATATAATGTTTGGGGGGTTTTAAGTAATTTTCTAGCAGAAAAAAATGTTTGTCCCTAAAAAACACAAAATCTGAAGAAAACCTAAGGTCCTTAAGTGGTTAATATGTACCTTAACCACTTAAGACCCGGACCAATATGCTGCCAAATGACCCAAGGGGTTTTTGCGATTCGGCACTGCGTCGCTTTAACAGACAATTGCGCGGTCGTGCGACGTGGCTCCCAAACAAAATTTGCGTCCTTTTCTTCCCACAAATAGAGCTTTCTTTTGGTGGTATTTGATCGCCTCTGCGATTTTTTTATTTTTTGCGCTATATACAAAAATAGAGCGACATTTTTGAAAAAAACAAAACAATATTTTTTACTTTTTGTTATAAGAAAAATTAATAAACTAAATTTTAGTCAAACATTTAGGCCAAAATGTATTTAGCCACATGTCTTTAGTAAAAAAAAATTGGCTACCTAGTGGGAACAGCGACACTAATACAGCGATCAGAAAAATGATCGCTTAGTGATGCTGGCAATAGGGAGTGAAAGGGTTAACTAGGGCGGTGATCAAGGGGTTAAAACTTTATTAGGGGGGGTACGGGGGCTACCTAGGACCTAACACTGGCAAGGATGAGCCTGAAGGTCCGTTTGTAATCCTTTCTGATTTTTGCTCTCTCGTTATTGGTCTGTAGATTTATTGAGGCCGCCTTGGTTCTCATCAGACGTTTCATTCTGTGTTTGTGAACCACTGAGGCGTGGATTGTACTTTTGAGCGATCAGCCCGCAGTTACAAGTGGTGATGGCAGCTTCTATGTACACAGATCAGCTTTTGCAGATGTTCCCGTCATAAAAATATTCCCCCCCTGGCAATTCTGCTTGGCTTGTATGTCCGCCTCCAATTGAGCATAAACGGTTTAGTGCATCTTGATATCGGACCCGAAGGAACTATCCAGAGGATGAAATAAATACTTGTGCTTGATAGTCCACTGGAAGTTTAGCTTGGGATATGCTTTGCGTTATTATTGCCTTTACAAATGTGTCCACATCCATGAATGCCGTTGGCTCTCGGGCTTGGCTGCAGCACATTTTCCAGTGTGGCCCTTTTCTGGCTAGGGTTACCAAGACTTGTATTGAATGTCTCCAGGTAGTTCAGCCAGCGGTCTCTATTGGCAAGATGGGGTCTCAATTTTCTAAAACTAGCGCATAAAGTCATAAGCACAGTATTGACTCAATGGGCAACGGACAAATCATTTTTGGCATTGTACCATTGGCAGTATAAGGACTGTGGGCTTGCAGTGTGTGTGATGGAGGGGGGGGGGGGTAGGGTGTGTAAGCTACTGAGTTCTGTCAATCAAAAGAAGTGTCTCCATTTTTGCAGATGAGCCAACATTCAGAAGTTCTTAACTGAGTGACGTTTCTATCAAGGGTCTGAAGTGAAGTGGGTACTAGGTGAGTAACTCCTGTGCTTGCATGCTTTGTAGATTTAAGAATTAATAACCAGCGAATGGCATGTATGCCGGCCGTGTCCAGAATTATTTGTGTCTGTCTCCCGTGCATTGTAGTTGTAGAAGCCACACATTGAGAGGGGGGGGGGGCTCTGCTGGTCTGAAATCACAACTGGTCCGCTTACTAAAACTTCAGTGATTGGTAACAGACACTTTCTATGTTGGTAGTATGGGTTGGTAATTTGTATATTTGCCTTTGTGTGCTTACTGTAACATTATGAATTTCAGGAACTGTAAAGATGAGATGATTGTTGGGGGGGGGGGGTTGGCACAATGCTTACATTTCTGGGTACAAGTAACAGCTTTTATAAGGGGTCCAGCACTTGGCTGTGTTACTTTTTGGCTTACCGTATATACTTTGGTATAAGCCGAGGCACCTCATTTTACCACAAAAACTGAAAAAAAAAACGTATTGACTCGAGTATAAGCCTAGGGCAGTGATGGTGAACCTCGGCACCCCAGATGTTTTTGAACTACATTTCCGATGATGCTCCACTACACTGCAGAGTGCATGAGCATCATGGGAAATGTATTTCCAAAACATCTGGGGTGCCGAGGTTCCCCATCCCTGGCCTAGGGTGTCCATCTGCTTGCCTCGCTGTGCCCTTGCCTCGCTGTGCCCTTGCCTCGCTGTGCCCTTGCCTCGCTGTGCCCTTGCCTCGCTGTGCCCTTGCCTCGCTGTGCCCTTGCCTCGCTGTGCCCTTGCCTCGCTGTGCCCTTGCCTCGCTGTGCCCTTGCCTCGCTGTGCCCTTGCCTCGCTGTGCCCTTGCCTCGCTGTGCCCTTGCCTCGACTTGCGTTCAACCACTTCAGCCCTGGACCATTTGGCTGGTCAATGACCAGGCCACTTTTTGCGGTTTGGCACTGCTTCGCTTGAACTGACGATTGCGCAGTCTTGCAACGTGGCTCCCAAAATTGGCATCTTTTTTTTTTTCACAAATAGAGCTTTTTTTTGGGGGTGGTATTTGATCACCTCTGCGGTTTTTATTTTTTGCGCTATAAACAAAAATAGAGCAACAATTTTGAAAAAAATGCAATATTTTCTTTTTGCTATAATATCCCCAAGAAATATATAAACATTTTTTTCCTCAGTTTAGGCCGATACGTATTCTTCTACATATTTTTGTTAAAAAAATCGCAATAAGCGTTTGATTGGTTTGCGCAAAATTTATAGCTTCTACAAAATAGTTTTATGGCATTTTTATTAATACATTATTTTTTTTTTACTACTAATGGCGGCGATCAGTAATTTTTTTTTTTTGTAACTGCGACATTATGGCGGACACTTTTGACACATTTTTGGGAACATTGTCATTTTCACAGCAAAAAGTGCAATAAAAATGCACTGATCACTGCCATTGTAATTTTCACAGTAAAGAGGTTAACCACTAGGGGGCGCTAAGGGGTTAAGTGAGCCCTAAGGGAGTGATTCTTACTGTGGGGGGTCGGGGCTGGACGTGTGATGTCACTGATCGTCGTTCCCTATGACGGAACAGACGATCAACGGCATTGCCACACAGAACGGGGAAGGTGTGTTTACACTCGCATCTCCCCGTTCTTCAGCTCTTGTGACCGATCACAAAGCACGGTCACAAATCTTTGGACCGGCGCGCTCGCGACCCACAGCTGGGCTCTTAAAGAGGACGTGTGTGTGTGTGTGTGTGTGTATATGTATGTATATAATATAATATATGCTCAGCTGTGGCATTCTGCCGACGTATATCGGCGCTGGATGGTCCTTAAGTGGTTAAATGCATCCCCTGTAGCCTGGCTTCTCAATATTACAACCGCCCCTTTGACAAAAGCACTGCCCATCATGCGGCCTCTTCTGAATGCATCTGCCCCTTGTTGTATTCAATGAATAACCCGCCCCCGAGGATCGGCAGCGTGTGGCGTGTTGTTTGCTCAGGCGCCGTTTACAACTGTTCATCCCCCTCTGAGATTTTCGGCGACTGTTAGCGCATGCGCAGTCCACCCTGGGCATTATCCGACGGGGGACCCATATCAAAAGGACACCGGCAGCGCGAGAACAGAACGACGTCCATGTACGCCATTAAGTCCTGCGCTGTAGCAATCTTTTAGGCTCAGCAGTCCTCCCCTCCCGCTCGGCATTCCCCCCCAGCTCTGCTGATGCCCCCCCCACTAAGCATTCCCCCTCAACTCTGCTGATGCCCCCTCCCACTTAGTAGTTCCCCCCCCCCAGCTCTGCTGATGCCCCCTCCCACTCAGTAGTTCCCCCCCCCCAGCTCTGCTGATGCCCCCTCCCACTCAGTAGTTCCCCCCCCAGCTTTGCTAATGCCCCCTCCCACTCAGTAGTTCCCCCCCCCCCAGCTCTGCTGATGCCCCCTCCCACTCAGTAGTACCCCCAGCTCTGCTGATGCCCCTCCCACTCAGTAGTACCCCCCAGCTCTGCTGATGCCCCTCCCACTCAGTAGTACCCCCCAGCTCTGCTGATGCCCCCTCCCACTCAGTAGTACCCCCCAGCTCTGCTGATGCCCCTTCCCACTCAGTAGTACCCCCCCAGCTCTGCTGATGCCCCCTCCCACTCAGTAGTTCCCCCCCCCCCCCAGCTCTGCTGATGCCCCTCCCACTCAGTAGTACCCCCCAGCTCTGCTGATGCCCCCTCCCACTCAGTAGTACCCCCCCAGCTCTGCTGATGCCCTTCCCACTAAGATACCCCCCCAGCTCTGCTGATGCCCCCTCCCACTCAGTAGTTCCCCCCCCCCCCCCCCAGCTCTGCTGATGCCCCCTCCCACTTAGTAGTTCCCCCCCCCAGCTCTGCTGATGCCCCCTCCCACTCAGTAGTCCCCCCCCCCCCAGCTCTGCTGATGCCCCCTCCCACTCAGTAGTTCCCCCCCCCCCCAGCTCTGCTGACGCCCCTTCCCACTCAGTAGTACCCCCCCCAGCTCTGCTGATGCCCCCCACTCAGTAGTACCCCCCCCAGCTCTGCTGATGCCTCCCCTCCATCTTTGGCCACTGTGATTGGCTGTTGCAGGGATTGGTCGCCGTCATTACCAGAGACCGGGAGTTGCTCGGTCACTGCTGTGATCTCTCGGGCGCCGTATACTGTGTTATGTGTGGGGGGGGGGGTTGGGGAAGCGGCTGTCTATAAGAAGTGACCCTGGCCGGTGTGTTGTGTTTGGATTGTGATGGGAAGTCGGAGGTGTGGAGGACGGGTCACGTGATGATGGGGCTCTCTGTACTGTACCGGGGGGAGGATCCGTTGTATATCACGTCATATACCGGCCTCCCGGAATCTGACCAATGAGAGAAGAGCAGGAGGAGGGGCGGAGCGGGAGGGCACCGCGCATGCTCAGTCTGCCTCCTGCGGGTGTGGCCGGTGTTGGGATCAGCTCTGCAGTGAGAGTCCCGGGGAGGCCAGCTGGGAGGAGCCCCCCCTCCCCTCCCCCCCTCGTTCTCGGTGACTGTGAATCCCCGTCCGCCGCAGTGTATGGAGATCTCCCCGCACAGCCACACCGATCACACACTTCCTTCCCGGACCGAGACACCGCGTCCTTCACCCGGCCATAGAAGGACTATTTGTGGGCGCTGATCTCACCCCTCCTCTCCTCCTCCTCTCCTCCTCCTGTGACAACAGCTGAGGCTTTACCAGGGACCTCCGATATGAACTGCCCAACTCATGACTGGCAAAGCCACCCACAGTGTGCTCTACTCCTGGAAGGGGGTTCTCTTCACATGCCTGGCAGGGAGTGACCCCAAAAAAAGGAAAGGTAAGAGAGAGTGTCAGCTCCTGGGCCCAGCCTCTGAGCTGTCAGTGTGGTGTGGGGGGTCGGTCATTCCCATCTGTGTGGCCGAGCTGCAGCCCCTCATTCCTCCTGTCTGCTCTCCATGACTTGCAGGCTTCGGACCCTCCAGCCTGTGTGATCTTTTGTTTCTCCTCCTGAAGGGCGACCCGCTCTGCCCTCTTCATCACATTACAACAACGTGTGGGATTTGTGACACTTTAATCCGGAATATGGAAAATCTCAGACTTTACGGGGGTCCCGACCGGCCGGCGTGTGAGGACCACCCGCTTCTGGGTCCAAAAAGAAAACTTTGCAGCCGACTGGCTTTTTTTTTTTTTTTTTACGTCAATGTTTACATTCCTAGCTACCTTTAACCACTTGCACTCCGGAAGGTTTTACACCCCCCCCCCCTTCATGACAGGACATTTTTTGTTTTTAACTGGCAATTGGATACAGCGTTGCATGACACTGCAAATAAAGTTTTTATATCACCCCCCCCCCCCCTCCTCCAATAAGAGCTTTCTTATTGGTGATATTTAATAATATATAATATATATATAATATCTATCTTCATCATGCTTTCTTGATGTGTGTTTTGATTCTTTAGTGATGCTTTTTTTTAAACTTTAACCACTTGCCTACCAGGCACCTATACCCCCCTTCCTGCCCAGGCCAATTTTTTTTAGCGTGGTCACTCTTTGAATGACGATTGCACGGTCATGCAACACTGTACCCAAATGACATTTTTATTTCTTTCACTCATCTATATAAAACACAGCTGTGTGTATGTATATATGTATGTGTGTGTGTGTGTGTGTATATATATATATATATATATATATATATATATATATATATATATATATATATATATATATATATATATAATTAGTGTATTACTTTTTTTTTTTTTACAAAATGTATTCAGCTACATGTTTGATCCCAATAAATAATAAAAATATAAACCTATTTTTTTACTCAAACATGTAGCCGAATACATTTTGTGTACACACACACACACACACACACACACACACACACACACACACACACACACACACACACACAAAATGTATTCGGCTACATGTTTGAGTAAAAAAAATAGGTTTATATTTTATTTATTGGGATTTTTTTTTTTTTTTAATCAAACATGTATAC
The DNA here is from genome assembly GCA_029574335.1 of Rana kukunoris. Lineage (NCBI taxonomy): Eukaryota > Metazoa > Chordata > Amphibia > Anura > Ranidae > Rana > Rana kukunoris. Next base: position 324,697,598 of record CM056059.1, on the reverse strand, counting down.
ATTTTGTAAAAAAAAAAATGTGTGTGATATGTGTGTGTAAAAAATAATAAATATATATATATACATGTATTACATTTTTATAAAAATTATTTTTTTGACAAAATGGATTTGGCTACATGTTTGATTTAAAAATAAAATAAAAAATTCCCAATAAATATAAACCTATTATCCTATATTGGGATTTTATTTTTTTAATCGAACATGTAGCCAAACATTTTGGCAAGCAAAAAAATTTGTTTGATAAAAATAAAATCACAAATGTATATTGGTTTGCATGAATGTTATAGCACCTACAAGCTATGGGATATAAATACTGGTGTGTATGTATGTATGTATGTATGTATGTATGTATGTATGGTACTGATGGTGATCAGTGACTTATAATGGGACTGCGTTATTGCGGCGGGCAATGTGACGCTGGAGGGGGAGGACTGACGTCGCCAGTGATAATACTGTCACTGTACTAATGACACTGGTTGGGAAGGGGTTAACGTCAGGAGCAATCAAAGGGTTAAGTATTTTCCTAAACTGTGTGTAATGATTTTACTAAAGATCTCTGTATCTCATCCTGAGAAGCGGACAGATCCACTCCCTCTGTACGGAGCGCTGGGCTGTGATTGCACACAGTGTGATCATTAAATCATTGGCTGGGACTTGCTGACGACAGGTTCCCACCACTGTGTACAATCACAGCGGGAGTCCGGCGAGTGGCACACATGTGGGCACCCTAAACCCAGGAAGTAGTAGGCAGTGACGTACGGGTATGTTGCTTCCCTTACGGTTGTCGCTGCCCAAAAAACAAACTGGTAATATATTGCAGCTTACCAATCGTTCGATGTGGTGGCTGTATTCTTTTATTTTAATTTTATTTTTTGGGCCTTTTTCTCGGATGTCATCTGCTGGATAGATAGGGGGCTCAGATATTTGGGGGGGGGGGGTGCTTCTGCACACAAAAGGCTTTATCTTCATGCATAAGAATGTATTAGGATGACAAAATCACAACCACTTTAAGCCCTGCTTCACGCTATGAATCGCACTGCATTCCTGTGCAACTCGCATGCAGCGCGTTGTACCGAGTAGTGCATGTACCATGCAATCCAGTGCAGGCAAACACACTGCATTTCAGGTGTCTTTAACATTGCACTTGCACCCACTGCCGATCGCAAAGGACAGTGCGATTTTTGAACACAGTATGGCAAACATGCATTGATTGCGGGGGGAGGAAGTAAAACCTCACTAAAACACCCTGCATAATAAATGTATAATAAGCTAGTATGCATAGCATACTAGCTCATTATGAATTACTTACCTGAGATCGAAGCCCCCCCCGCAGCGACCCTCGTTCGCCTCCTCCGTCGTCGCTATGGTACCCGCAGTGACTTCCAGGTATCTTTGCTCTGGCACTGTGACTGGCCGGAGCAGCGATGCTGTCGCGCACGGGAGCCGGCAGTGACAGCATGATTGCCTTCACTAGCGACACGCCCCCCCCCCCCCCCCCCAAATATCTACCTTTACCTTAGTGCAGTCCTCCTTCACTTACCTCATCCTTTGATTTTGCTTTTAAATGTCCTTATTTCTTCTGAGAAATCCTCACTTCCTGTTCTTCTGTCTGTAACTCCACACAGTATTGAGGCTTTCTCCCTAGTGTGGAGTGTCGTTCTCACCCCCTCCCTTGGACTACAGGAAAATCAGGACGCTCTCTATGTTGCAGATAAATGAGCTGTGTGTTAGTGGGCATCCTGTAATCCAAGAGTGGGGGCGAGCACGACACTCCACACCAGGGAAAAAGCCTTGCATTACTGTGTGGAGTTACAGACAGAAGAACAGGAAGTGAGGATTTCTCAGAAGAAATAAGGACATTTAAAAGCAAAATGGAAGGATGAGGTAAGTGAAGGAGGACTGCACTAAGGTAAAGGGAGCTATTCAGGGAAAACATTTTTACCTTTACAACCCCTTTAATCCAGGCTTACTTGTAGTGGTCTGTAAGGATTTACAACCACTTTTAAGTGCAATATAATTTCTTCTTTTGTATCTTCCCAACTTCTAAGCTGAACTAAAATCTCATCAGCCTTCCCAGCTATATCCTGTAGATTACAAGACCCTCCCCATGTCATGTGGGGGGAGGGGGGGAACGTACAATGGTTGGGAGGATGCAGTGGCTTAAGGAAGGGTTGTCCCTGGAAAACAGGAAGTGTGGTGCTGGCGGGATTAACCGGTGGAAATAAAAGGAGAAAAGGAATGCAGCCGCCTCCTCTGAGGACTGCTGATCTGCAGTATACTACTCTCTTTAGCGTTTGTCTTTTAACCTTTTTGGTGTTTACAGTTTTATTATAGAAGTGCTCAGGACCTTCCTTCCTCTGCCAGTGGGTGATGTACGGCCTCTGCCAGTCTGAAATGCCAGTCCTCGGTCCCGCCAGACAATCCGCCGCTTGCTCCTTCGGCTCCCGACCTTCAAAGCCGGAACTCCTCTTAGTATCTCTCGCACGTAATCTGACTTCTGTGAGCTGCACATGTTTGGGTTAATTTTTCTTGTAAAGATTCTTTATTTAAATCTGCCCCAATTACCATGTAAGATCAGAGACATTTGCGGAGCGCTTACGGCTACACGAGCTCCAGGAAGCTGGCGCTGCATGAGTCACTTCATCTCGCCGTCTTCGCCGGTGTCTCTGGGGGTCCCCCGAGAACTTGGGAGGAAACTTAAATGAACTTGAAGCGAACAATCCCCAGCGCTGAGAATATCCAGATTGTCGCTGAGCTTGAAATAAAAGGGGGATGGGCTATCCTCCCGCTTGGCGTTGTGTACAGATATATTTGGAAGCTCTGGAATTCGCCTAGAAAACTGTCCAGTGACACGCTGGGAACATTCGTAGCGCTATTTGTGAATGTAACTGGATATGTCTGTATTGTTTCTGGTGGCTGCGTGGTGTTTTTTTGCACAGTTTGGTGTGATGTGTGTTTAGAGCTCAGATTTGCTGAGCTTGTCCTGTGACCGGTCAGTGAAATTTGCAAGTCGTAGTAACTGCTTTGTTCAGCGCTAAAACCGTGTAATGAAATAATTTTCCTAGGAATGCATCCCCCCCCCCCCCCCCCCCGATCTCTCCTCTGACATGTGATCGTCGCTGGCCTCTGCACACTCCATTGGTGTAGTGATAGGAGGATTGCATAGACAGGCTGCCCACTCCATCTACTAGTAGCTGCTGGTATTTGTGGCATTCGGCTTTGTTTCCACTTGCTGAAGGTCACAGTTCAGCGCTCCAGTGATTGAGTACAGATGCTTTTTGTCGTTTTTAAACCGGAACTTCACTCTCTCAAACACTGACTATTAATACTTTGCTGCTAGTATTAGTAAATGGGGAAGTATATTCTATTTATCGTACCTTTATTTACATTTTTTATACTTCAGTGGACCCATTCACACTAGGAACTAGGGGTCCACCTTATATTCCTCTTATCGTCCATGGACGGACACAGCTCCTTAAATCTTGCCAAATGGGTTATGTTCCTGTTCACAGGAGAGGACTCTCTCCTGTAAACAGGAACCTAACCCACTTGTCAAGATTTAAGGAGCTGTGTCCGTCCATTGACATCAGAGAAAAGGATTTTATGGCGAGTACAAAAAAAAATCCTATTTTTTTTTTTTTTTCAAGGCCAACACCGATTTTTCGGCCTTGGTGTCGATATTCTGTATATCTAAAGTTTTGGAAACTGCTGTGGCTGGCTGGCATGCGCTCTGCTGTGGCTGGCTGGCTGGCATGCGCTCTGCTGTTGCTGGCTGGCTGGCATGCGCTCTGCTGTTGCTGGCTGGCTGGCATGCGCTCTGCTGTTGCTGGCTGGCTGGCATGCGCTCTGCTGTTGCTGGCTGGCTGGCATGCGCTCTGCTGTTGCTGGCTGGCTGGCATGCGCTCTGCTGTTGCTGGCTGGCTGGCATGCGCTCTGCTGTTGCTGGCTGGCTGGCATGCGCTCTGCTGTTGCTGGCTGGCTGGCATGCGCTCTGCTGTTGCTGGCTGGCTGGCATGCGCTCTGCTGTTGCTGGCTGGCTGGCATGCGCTCTGCTGTTGCTGGCTGGCTGGCATGCGCTCTGCTGTTGCTGGCTGGCTGGCATGCGCTCTGCTGTTGCTGGCTGGCTGGCATGCGCTCTGCTGTTGCTGGCTGGCTGGCATGCGCTCTGCTGTTGCTGGCTGGCTGGCATGCGCTCTGCTGTTGCTGGCTGGCTGGCATGCGCTCTGCTGTTGCTGGCTGGCTGGCATGCGCTCTGCTGTTGCTGGCTGGCTGGCATGCGCTCTGCTGTTGCTGGCTGGCATGCGCTCTGCTGTTGCTGGCTGGCATGCGCTCTGCTGTTGCTGGCTGGCTGGCTGGCATGCGCTCTGCTGTTGCTGGCTGGCTGGCTGGCATGCGCTCTGCTGTTGCTGGCTGGCTGGCTGGCATGCGCTCTGCTGTTGCTGGCTGGCATGCCCTCTGCTGTTGCTGGCTGGCTGGCATGCCCTCTGCTGTTGCTGGCTGGCTGGCATGCCCTCTGCTGTTGCTGGCTGGCTGGCATGCCCTCTGCTGTTGCTGGCTGGCTGGCATGCCCTCTGCTGTTGCTGGCTGGCTGGCATGCCCTCTGCTGTTGCTGGCTGGCTGGCATGCGCTCTGCTGTGGCTGGCTGGCTGGCATGCGCTCTGCTGTGGCTGGCTGGCTGGCATGCGCTCTGCTGTGGCTGGCTGGCATGCACTCTGGTGTGGCTGGCATGCGCTCTGCTGTGGCTGGCTGGCTGGCATGCACAGAATGGTTGGACCAGAGAGAACTCTTAACGCTCCCACCCAGCTGTGGGTGGGTTAGGCGTGTGCTCTCTGGTCCAGCCGTTCCGTGGCGTGCACTGTAGAAGAAGCCAGGACTCAGACTGTCAGAATGTTTGCAGGCCCAGTGCACTGTGTAATATGTATAATGACGTTGCCTCCGCGCACTGGGCCTGCAGTGCCGAAGTCTGACCGCTTCTACCCGGGCTGATGACCTAGTGGGCCCCAAAAAGATGGCTGTAACACAGGGAGAACCAATATCAGTAAGTTTGTGACTGATACTGATTCTTTAAATGCACTACTTTTTTAAAACAACTGCAGATGGATTACATGGTTCTTTTGGGGTGTCGCATTGCGGTTGAGTTGCGGGTGTGTTTAAGGTGTCTGAGTGCGATGGGAATGTGATGCAGGAAACTGTTTCCCACACAGCATTCTAATGTGAGCGGGCCCTTCCTAGTTTCCAGGCCTAGACACATTGTTATACATCCCAGGAGTCTTCAGGAAATGAAGGATTTTCTCAGCTAGGCACACCCTCCTGTCTACATGCATGAGCTAAGGGCAGATGGATTACAGGAAGTAAAGCTACGTGAATAATTTGCTCTTTCTCAAGATGGCTGCAACTAGAAACGCTAGAGGGGGCTGTTTTTCAAAATGACTTCTCAAAGCATGGATGAATGGGGGAGTTTGCTTGAAAGAATAAAAGTGAATTAAATTTCCGTTTGTGGTGCTCAGATGCTGTCACAGGGAGGGGGAGGGGTGAAGGCTGCAGTTATTGGAACATAGGTTGTTACAAAGGTGAGCATATTCTTGAACTGGCAGGGTAGAGCATGGGAACCGCAGTTTTTACGTCTATCTAATTTTCAAAATAATATTTCAAGCTGTGCTAAAGTTTCTTCATGCGTGCAACAAAGTATTTGTCCTTTTTTGGTGTTCATAGTAAGGATGCGATTTGTCAGCAGGATGTTTATTATTTATTATTATACAGGATTTATAGAGCGCCAACAGTTAATGCAGTGCTTTAGAGGCGGTTCACACTGGGGCGGCACGAGAAGAGTCGTACAAGAACCTTTTTCTAAGTCGAGGCGACTTGTGTCGCTCCTATTAGAACGGATCTGAATGGGACGCGACTTGTCAGGCGGCTGAGTCACCCCGGTGTGAACCGGCTCTTACAATTTGAGGGTACACTACAAACCCAATACCGTAAAACCTTGGATTGCGAGCATAATTCGCTCTGGGAACGTGCTTGTAATTCAAAGCACTTGTATATCGAAGCAGTTTTTTTAATTTTTTTTTACAGAATATAAAAGAGAGGAGCCTCGAAGTGTAGCAACAAGTTTCTAAATGTTGTAGCTTCATTAAATGTAACCATGTTACTACCCTTAGTTTATACTCCGTTGTGACATGACGCTACTTACAGTGCAGAAAATAAGTATTTGAACACCCTGCTATTTTGCAAGTTCTCCCACTTGGAAATCATGGAGGGGTCTGAAATTGTCATCGTAGGTGCATGTCCACTGTGAGAGACATAATCAAAAAAAAAATTCCAGAAATCACAATTTATGATTTTTTAACTATTTATTTGTATGATACAGCTGCAAAGAAGTATTTGAACACCTGTCTATCAGCTAGAATTCTGACCCTCAAAGACCTGTTAGTCTGCCTTTAAAATGTCCACCTCCACTCCATTTATTATCCTAAATTAGATGCACCTGTTAGAGGTCATTAGCTGCATAAAGACACCTGTCCACCCCATACAATCAGTAAGAATCCAACTACTAACATGGCCAAGACCAAAGAGCTGTCCAAAGACACTAGAGACAAAATTGTACACCTCCACAAGGCTGGAAAGGGCTACGGGGAAATTGTCAAGCAGCTTGGTGAAAAAAGGTCCACTGTTGGAGCAATCATTAGAAAATGGAAGAAGCTAAACATGACTGTCAATCTCCCTCGGACTGGGGCTCCAGGCAAAATCTCACCTCGTGGGATCTCAATGATCCTAAGAAAGGTGAGAAATCAGCCCAGGACTACACGGGAGGAGCTGGTCAATGACCTGAAAAGAGCTGGGACCACCGTTTCCAAGGTTACTGTTGGTAATACACTAAGACGTCATGGTTTGAAATCATGCATGGCACAGAAGGTTCCCCTGCTTAAACCAGCACATGTCAAGGCCCGTCTTAAGTTTGCCAATGACCATTTGGATGATCCAGAGGAGTCATGGGAGAAAGTCATGTGGTCAGATGAGACCAAAATAGAACTTTTTGGTCATAATTCCACTAACCGTGTTTGGAGGAAGAAGAATGATGAGTACCATCCCAAGAACACCATCCCTACTGTGAAGCATGGGGGTGGTAGCATCATGCTTTGGGGGTGTATTTCTGCACATGGGACAGGGCGACTGCACTGTATTAAGGAGAGGATGACCGGGGCCATGTATTGCGAGATTTTGGGCAACAACCTCCTTCCCTCAGTTAGAGCTTTTGAAGATGGGTCGAGGCTGGGTCTTCCAACATGACAATGACCCGAAGCACACAGCCAGGATAACCAAGGAGTGGCTCTGTAAGAAGCATATCAAGGTTCTGGCGTGGCCTAGCCAGTCTCCAGACCTAAACCCAATAGAGAATCTTTGGAGGGAGCTCAAACTCTGTGTTTCTCAGCGACAGCCCAGAAACCTGACTGATCTAGAGAAGATCTGTGTGGAGGAGTGGGCCAAAATCCCTCCTCCAGTGTGTGCAAACCTGGTGAAAAACTACAAGAAACGTTTGACCTCTGTAATTGCAAACAAAGGCTACTGTACCAAATATTAACATTGATTTTCTCAGGTGTTCAAATACTTCTTTGCAGCTGTATCATACAAATAAATAGTTAAAAAAATCATACATTGTGATTTCTGGAATTTTTCTTTTTGATTATGTCTCTCACAGTGGACATGCACCTACGATGACAATTTCAGACCCCTCCATGATTTCCAAGTGGGAGAACTTGCAAAATAGCAGGGTGTTCAAATACTTATTTTCTGCACTGTATATCAAGACATCGCTTGTATATCAAGGCAAAATTTATTAAAATATTTTGCTTGTCTTGCAAAACGCTCTCAAACCAAGGTTTTGCTGTACTTTTTAATACAGTAGGAATCCGGGGCCCCTGTTCCTTTAGAGCAGGGGTCTCCAAACTATGGCCCTCCAGGTGTTCAGGAACTACAATTCCCATCATGCCTAGTCATGTCTAAGAATGTCAGAGTTTTACAATGCCTCATGGGAAGTGTAGTTCCACAGCAGTTGGAGGGCCGTAGTTTGGAGATCCCTGCTTTAGAGCAGTGATATGCAAATAGCGGACCTCCAGCTGTTGCAAAACTACAAGTCCCACCATGCCTCTGACTCTGGGTATCATGCTAATAGCTGTCAGTCTTGCTATGCCTCATGGGATTTGTAGTTCTGCAACAGCTGGAGGTCCGCTAATTGCATATCCCTGCTTTAGAGCTTACAATCTAGGCGGGAGGGTCAGGAGATTCAAGAGAACTGTGGGGGATGGGCTGATGGCAAAAATAAATGTAGAGTTGTTAGGTGGGGGCCAGATAGGCCTCTCTGAAGAGACGAGTCTTCAGGGATTGTCTGAAAGTAGACAAGGTAGGAGAAAGTCGGATAGATTGGGGGGTACAGAGTTCATAGGATGGGAAGGTCTCGGGAGAAGTCCTAGAGGCGAGCATGGAAGGAGGTGACTATAGAGCAGGAGGTCTTGGGAGGAGGTGAATAGCGAGCAGGAGGTTTTGGGGAGGGGGTGACGAGTGCGCAGGGGGGTGACGAGTGCGCAGGGGGGTGACGAGTGCGCAGGGGGTCTAGGGAGGAGTGGAAAGGAGATTTAGTGACTAGGTTGGTGATGCAGCTGGGGGCCGAGTTGTGGATGACTTTGTAAGTTATTGTTGGTATCTTGATTTCAATTTGTTGGTTGTCGGCCAATGGAGGGATTGGCAGAGAGGAGTAGCAAATGTCGAGCTGTTTGTAAGGTGGATGATTTTGGCAGCGGCATTCATGATGGACTGAAGGGGGGGTGTAAAGGTAAGCCAATGAGAAGAGAGTTGCAGTAGTCAAGGTGAAAGATGACCAGGGAGTGAATTGGGAGCTTTGTGGTGTCATTGGTTAGGAAGGGGCGTATTTTGGAGATGTTGAGGTGGCAAGATATTTGAAACAGTGTATGGGGGGTATAGGGGTCGCTGGTGGTATGGGGCGTTGTCGCTGATGTTGGAGGCAATCTATACTGAACAATACACTGAACAATACAAAGGACTGCATTGGTACGTTTGTGAACGGTGAATAAAAGGGTGATTTTCTCCGGCCTCCTCTTTTATCTGTGTAGAGATTTGGCTCCCACCCAGACCATCCATATCACTCATTTAGAAGTCCTGCTGAGTAGTCCTAATGGTTGCTGGTATTGGACGGCTCTAGTGCCGCTTTGTCTCCATAATGGTGATGCTGCCAGTCATTGTTTACCGGATGTTTGCAGACGATGATTTCATTTTCCTGTAGCTTGGCATAAAAGGCCGATCGTTTTTTTTTTTGCTTGGTCATAGTGCGCCATTTTTGTTTTTCCTCTGTGAACTTACTGCATTTTTTTTCTTTTTGTTCCAGATATGAGCCGTCAGACTGCTGCAGCCATCCCAACTGGTACCTCCAAGTGTCCACCTTCTCAGCGGGTGCCAGCCTTGACAGGAACAACGGCTTCCAACAATGATTTGGCGAGCCTCTTCGAATGCCCCGTGTGCTTTGACTATGTCTTGCCGCCGATCCTCCAGTGTCAAAGCGGACATCTCGTGTGCAGCAACTGCCGCCCGAAGCTCACATGCTGCCCGACCTGCCGGGGCCCTCTGGGGTCCATCCGCAACTTGGCGATGGAAAAAGTCGCAAACTCTGTCCTCTTCCCCTGCAAATACGCTTCCTCGGGCTGCGAGGTGACGTTGCCGCACACGGAGAAGGCGGACCATGAAGAGCTGTGCGAATTCCGACCGTATTCGTGTCCCTGCCCGGGGGCTTCTTGTAAATGGCAGGGTTCCCTGGACGCAGTGATGCCCCACCTCATGCATCAGCATAAATCCATCACCACGTTACAAGGGGAGGATATAGTGTTTCTCGCCACGGACATCAACCTACCGGGTGCCGTTGACTGGGTCATGATGCAGTCCTGTTTCGGCTTTCATTTCATGTTGGTTTTGGAGAAACAAGAAAAGTACGACGGCCACCAACAATTCTTCGCCATCGTGCAGCTAATAGGAACGCGCAAGCAAGCGGAGAACTTTGCTTACAGGCTAGAGCTGAACGGTCACCGCCGGCGACTGACGTGGGAAGCCACGCCCCGCTCTATTCACGAGGGCATTGCGACCGCCATCATGAACAGCGACTGCCTAGTGTTCGACACGAGCATTGCACAACTTTTCGCAGAAAACGGCAATTTAGGAATAAATGTGACGATCTCCATGTGTTAATAAAAAAAAAAAAAACGGCGTATTGCAAATTCTGCAGGGCCAGTGTTTAAAGACTTCTTCTTTTTTTTTTTTTTCAGCTTTATATTTCACATACTGCATTTAAAGTTTGACTTTTTATTGGCCGCCACGGACGGTGATTTTTGGAGGCACAGCCAATGAACAGTAATTACACATACAGGAAGCAAATGCATGTAAAAACAAAAAAACGAAAAAAAAAAAAAAAAGGAAAACAAAAAAAACACTAATATTTAAACATCAACCACTGAAAAAAAAAAAAAAAAAATATATAGACCCCCCCGACCCAGGGCATCTTTTTGTATTTAAAACTAAAGTTAAAAAACAAACAAAAAAAAAATTGGAAAAACAAAACGTAAAGTACCCATTAATTTGTGTTTGTAGGTTGTACAGTGACATACTGCGTGTTTCTTTCCCTTCCTCCTCCCCTTCTAACGGAGAAGCCATTTATGCGCGGTATTCTGCGTTCCTCATTTGTACGTCACCTATATATATCTATTATATATAGAATTGCTGCTGATTGTGTACATTTTTCTGTGTATTGCTAATTTTTATTAACTTCTAGTTTTTCATTCAATAAATTTGACTTCCTTTTTCTGTAAGTATATATTATGTACATATGTTTGCTATGCATTGTTTTTGTTTTTTATATAAAAATTCTTTTTTTTTTTTTTCCCAACTTTTTCTTTTTGGTTCCCCCTCCTGGAATGAAGAATGTGTAAATTTTTAGCGATTTGGGGAAATGACCGGACCCTGATTTTTATTTATTTTTTGTGTTGATTTTGGACTACATAGTATAAAAAAAGCAGATTAAATTCTCTACCTCTGCATTTTTTTTTTTTTTTTTGACGATTTAGAATTGGGGCCCTAGTTTACTAGTCTGGCAAAACTTTGAACCCAATAGCAGACATTTATTATAGTGCAGCTTATTGATTCTTATGGCCCCGTACACACGATCGGATTTTTCGTCTGAAAAACCTTGGGTAGTTTTTCCGACGGAATTTCTGCTCATGCTTGGCTTGCATACACACGGGTCACACAAACGTTCTCTGAACTTTCGACCGCCAAGGACGCTGGTGACGTACAACACTATGACAAGCCGAGAAAATGACGTTCATTGATTCCGAGCATGAGTTGAATTTTTTCGTAGCATGTGTCGGAATTTTGCCCCTGTCGGAATGGTTACAGACGATCGGAATTTCCGATTAAAATTTTTTTTTTTTCGTCAGAATTTTTGTTGGTGAAAATTCTGATAGGAAAAGTCTGATGGAGCCTACACACGGTCGGAATTTCCAACCAAAAGCTCACATTAAACTTTTCTTATCGGAAATTCTGACTGTGTGTACGCAGCGTAAGATGTGATAGCTGCATTTGTGTGTTTTTATTTTTTAGGCTTTCCTTTTATTTATACCTCTGTAGATCACAAAGTGAAAATAAAGGGAAGACCAGTAAGGATCCTTTTACACGTCCGCCTCCGTTCGTCTGTTTTTACAAGTCCGTAAACGGACTTGTAATGCATCCCTATAGGATCGCGTCCGTTAGCGGATGATGCATCCGCTAACGTCTGCAAAGATCCGCGTCTGTAAAGATCCGGGTTTTCGGACGGAAGAAAACCCTATTTTTCTTCCGTCCGGTGGATCGGATTGGACGAATACGGACACATGGTCCGTATTCATCTGATTCCCCATAGGGGAGAGTGGAGGACAGACAGGGCGGTCCCTGCACAGTGTGCGGGGACCGCCCTGTCCGCTAACAGCTGAGCGGGGATCACCGCTGAGCCGACGGACACACACGGAGCGGACTGAAACACGGTCCGCTCCGTGTGACAGGACCCTAAGTTGTGTTTTTAACAGAGCAAACTGTCCTGCAAATGTATCAGTTTACATAGATGAGATAGACCACTTAAAGTACCGAGTGATCAAACCCTGCAGATCGCTTGGTTCTCAGCTCTGGGCTGTATAGGGGCACAGCTAAGGCTTTCAGCAGCTCGCTGAGCTGCGTGCCGGTCCAGGGTTGTGGGTCGATCTCTACCATATTGTCGCAATCTTTCCCCAGCCTGGACTGGTGTTCTGTCAAAAGAACCAACCCGTCCATCTCCAATTACCTCACTTCTGGTGACTTTTTAGCAGCAGTAGTTGCAGAAACGCACCCGAATTGCATCAAAAACATGTGTAGATGTGTTTTTAAAAAGTATAGGTGTTTGTTTTGTTTTTTTCCCCCTAGGACCTCTTTCACACTGGGTCGGTTTGCAGCCGTTGCAGCGCTAGAAATAACGCCTGCAAAGCGCCCTGAAAAACAAATTGGAAAAAAAACAAAACGTGAAGTACCCATTAACCCCCGAGGGCTTTCACACTGGAGTGGTGTGCTAGCAAGACGGTAAAAACTTGTCCTGCTAGCAGCATCTTGTGTGTGTATACAGCAGGGGTCGACAAACTCCGGGCGCCACGTTGCAATTGCGACTAGAATTGGCAACCTGGCGCCTGGGGCATCCTGTGTCTTTGTGCGCAGTAAACATGTCACACTTCAAAATTGCGTCCGCTCATGGAATGCCGACAAACTTTTACCCTTTAAAATCTCCATTGGCGACGTATAAAAAAAAATCTGCAGGTTGTATGTTTTCAGTTAGAGGAGGTCTAGGGCTAGAATTATTGCTCTCGCTCTACCAAGCGAGAGCGGTTTGAACACCGCTTTCATATGCGGGCGCTACTCACGTATGCACTCGCTTCTGCGTGCGATCTCGGCGGGACGGGGAGCGTTCCTGGCTCCTAACTTTTTTAGCTGGCTCCTAGATTCCAAGCAAATTTGTCAAGCCCTGTTATACAGCTCCTGCCCATTGAAATCAACGGGCACTGCGGCTATACCACTGGCACAGCGCTGCTGCAGCGGCGCTTTGCGGGTGGTTTTAACCCTTTTTCGGCTGCTGGCGAGGGGTTGAAAGCGCTCCGCTAGTGGCTGTAAAGCGCCGCTAAAAATAGCGGTGCTTTACCGCCGACTCACTCAGTGTGAAAGGGGCCTTAGAATGAACTGCACTCCTGTGATGCACAGCGGTACAGCCAAACAAGCGTTGGCTCTACTACTTTATTGCATTGCACCGAAGTAGCACAGGACCTTCCCCAAAGTCGCATCACAGTTGCACTCATGTGAACAAGCACCATTGAAATGTAATGTTTTTTTTTTTTCATCGCTATGATTTTGTATGACCAAAGTCCTAAGTGTGAACCAGGCTTAAGTGTAAGTAAACCCACCTATCATTTTCAGCCAAGGAAGCTGCCATCTTGGCCCATGTTTAATCTTTAACTGCCATGATGCTGCACATGTGATCAGTCATGACACCAGCCATTGGATGGTTTGACAGTTTGGTTGAGAGCACAACCAATGTGACAGTTAGCAATGCCAGAAATAGAACTGCTTTTTGAAACTGTTAAATCGATGGGTTTACTTCCGCTTTAAGCGTAAAGCTACTTTCGCACTTCTCCATTGCAAAAAAAAACGCTGTAAAAATGCATGTTTTGCGCCTGTGAAAAAGGGCATGTGACTCAAAACCGCACTAAGGGTGCACTTTTGTTGTGATTTTGATTTTCCATTCATTTCAATGGATGCTTGTTGCATGGTAGTTTTGCAGGACAACTGCAAAGAAGAAAAAAAAAATCAGCTCTCTGATCGGGGGAGGGAGAAACACAACAAATGGACAAGAAAATGCAAACGTAATTGGGGGGAAAAAAAATACACCTCCAACACATGCACATTTCCCCCCATGCTTTGTCTCTTTAACCACTTCACCTCTGGAAGATTTACCCCCCCCCCCCCCCCCACACACACAATATTTTTGCTTTTTGGTCCCTGGCCATAGCAGCTGGGCACGATGTTATGACATCACCTCCATCCCCAGCAGATGTGCGTTTAACTGGAAAGGTGGAGATTGTGGTTTTATATTTTTTTTTTTGGGGGGGGGGGGGGGGGGGTGTGACTTGGGCTATTCAGCCTAGAGGAGAGATGGGGACTAATAAACCCCACAGCTCTCTGTAAAGAGGACCTGTCATGCTCTATTCCAGTGGGTTTTTTTTTAAACTCCAGTCCTCAAGGCACACCAACAGGTCAAGTTTTCAGGATTTCCCTCAGATGGAACGTCTGTGGTAATTACTAAGGCAATGAGACTGATCAAATCACCTGTGCAAAATAATGGAAAGCCTGAAAACATGACCTGTTGGTGTGCCTTGAGGACTGGAGTTGGAAAAACACTGCTCTATTCCTATTACAAGGGATGTTAAACCCCCCCCCCCCCCCCCCATTACAATGAATGCAAATTTTTTTTTTCACACCGCATCCAATTCACATAACACGCGTGTTACTGGATTTCAATGGAGTCGGTTCACTAATGTCTGTGGCGGCTGGGGTCCAATTTGAAAAGGGTCCTGTGTGTCTTTGGGGGCTCTGGTTCAGGTAATATTTGCACAGGACACCGGGTTGCAAACTGCAGCTGGACTTGTGTGAACCCGGCCGTGCTAAAACTGGAGAGTGCAAAACGTTGGTGTAGCGCTGCATATAAACCAATCGGCTTCCAGGTTTTAGCGCGGGTTTGAAATTGTGTGATTTCAAAGTTAGGGGGTGGGGGGGGGGGTGTAAATGGGTGATTTATTAAAGCCCGCCATAGTACAGGAACTGCTTTTGGGAATTGGTGTGGTGTTGCACGGATTTGGATGGTGTCGTTGGCGGTAATAGGCTACGATTTGACAAATGTCAAATCACGCTGATGTGAATGGGGGGGGGGGCTTATTCCAAAGCTTAATTGAACAAGCTGATTGGCTACAATCCAGAGCTGCACCAGATTTTGCACTCTCCAGTTTTACTAATTCTCCCCCTCTGTTGACGCCAACAGGAAACTAGAAGCTCGATGTGTTTTTATGTGTGGGGTTTATTATAAAACATGGGGAAATGTGTGTGTTTTATACATGTACTGCTGCATATATTTTTTTTGTGTTGTTTGGCTGGATACACTTTAAAGGGGGTGTAAAGGTTTGTTTTTTATTTTTTAAATGGGTTCCTTTTAAGCTTGTGCATTGTTGATTCACTTACCTCTTCCTTCCATTTCCCTTCTAAATGTTTATTTTCTTTGTCTGAATTTCTCACTTCCTGTTCCTCGGTCAGCTTTCCCCCATCATCCGAGCCGTTCTGGCTGGGGGTTGGTCAGCGTGCTTGCCCCCTCCCTTTGGGACACGAATGTAGTGCCCAAGGGAGGGGGCGAGCATGTTGACTAACCCCCCAGCGTGCTCGCCCCCTCCCTTGGGACTACATCCCTGTGGGGAGACGTATCATCCGAGCCGTTCTGGCTGGGGGAAGGTCAGCGTGCTCGCCCCCTCCCTTGGGACTACATCCCTGTGGGGAGACGCATCATCCGTTCTGGCTGGGGGAAGGTCAGCGTGCTTGCCCCCTCCCTTGGGACTACATCCCTGTGGGGAGACGCATCATCCGAGCCGTTCTGGCTGGGGGAAGGTCAGCGTGCTCGCCCCCTCCCTTGGGGCTACATCCCTGCAGGGGAGACAAATGTAGTCCCCAAGGGAGGGAGGGAGGGGGCGAGCATGTTGACTAACCCCCAGCGTGCTTGCCCCCTCCCTTGGGGCTACATCCCTGCAGGGAGAGAAATGTAGTCCCCAAGGAAGGGAGGGGGCGAGCATGTTGACTAACCCCCAGCGTGCTCGCCCTCTCCCTTGGGGCTACATCCCTGCAAGGAGAGAAATGTAGTCCCCAAGGAAGGGAGGGGGCGAGCATGTTGACCAACCCCCCCCCCCCCCCCCAGCGTGCTCGCCCCCTCCCTTGGGGCTACATCCCTGCAGGGAGAGAAATGTAGTCCCCAAGGAAGGGAGGGGGCGAGCATGTTGACTAACCCCCAGCGTGCTCGCCCTCTCCCTTGGGGCTACATCCCTGCAAGGAGAGAAATGTAGTCCCCAAGGAAGGGAGGGGGCGAGCATGTTGACCAACCCCCCCCCCCCCCCAGCGTGCTCGCCCCCTCCCTTGGGTCTACATCCCTGCGAGGAGACGAATGTAGTGCCCAAGGGAGGGGGCGAGCATGTTGACCAACCCCCCCCCAGCGTGCTCGCCCCCTCCCTTGGGGCTACATCCCTGCAGGGAGAGAAATGTAGTTCCCAAGAGAGGGAGGGGGTGAGCATGTTGCCTATCCCCCCCAGCCAGAACGGCACGGATGATGGGGGCAAGCTTACTGAGGAGAAACAGGAAGTGAGAAAAATCAATGAAAAAATAAACATTTAGAAGGGAAATCAAAGGAAAACAATGTACTAGCTTAAAGCAACCAATTTAAAATAAAAAACAAACCTTTACAACCCCTTTAAGATGCAGCCATTGGCACTCACCGAAGAATGTTTCCAGCCCGTTGGAGGTTTGTAACCTTTGTTATGAATAATAGAGCAGCGGGTCACGTCTGTACAGTTCTGTGAAGTGATGGCAAGTGCAGTTGGCCGTCCACCATTCCCAGATGGAATTACATCTCCTACGTCTTTTGTTACACATTATATTGTCTTTTGTAGAGAGAAGGTCCTAGTAGCCGCTGTGCAGATATGATAAAGATTGTGGATATTCCGTGCCAAAAAATGACTTCTTTCTTTAGGTGCAATCAATACAACCAAAAGGTAAAGGAGTGTTAAGAACTTCGGACCTCAAAATGAAGAGAATGGATTCCACAGCTGCTGATCAGGTAGAGCGACACGCCTTCTATTACTATTCGATTTTGAAGTAGATGTTTTACTTTAGGCTATTGCAGGGATATGCAATTGGTAGACTGCCAGCTGTTGCAGAACTACAAGTCCCATGAGGCATAGCAAGACTGATAGCATGATACCTGGAGGCATGATGGGACTTGTAATTTTGCAACAGCTGGATGCATAGCTTAAACTGGTATTTGACTTATTTTTTTTTTTCCCTACATGAGAAGTTCGGGTTCCCAGAAAAAAAAAAAAAAAAAGGTGGATGCAGAATTGATTTCACACCACCTCTTCATGGAGAACTGAGCGATCAAATGCTGCTGATTGGTCAGTTCTCCCTCGCTGCGCCTAGAGCCATGATTGTCATTTACCGGCTCTCTGCGCTTTAGTGGGAGCTGGTTAAGGCTCTGACGCCGATGCGGCTCCCAGCAGGGGTCCTGTGCGTCCTGGTTCACCATTTCAGCCCGAATTCGGACCTAAAAACAAACCAAAAGACGCACAGGGCTCCTGTGCAAATCCACTTTGGAGATATGTGAACCGGCTCCATAGAGATTCACATTCTCCTGCTATTGCGAATTGGATACTGACATCTCGCATCCATTTTGCAATAGTGTGAACTCCGTCTCTTAGCGGGTTGCTGAGAGGCCGAGCCAGGTACTCTAGGTGAATCCCAACATCAACCGCTTAAGGACCGCGCCACGACTAAATACGTTGGCAGAATGGCATGGCTGGGCACATGGACGTACAGGTACGTCCCGTTTAACCACTTAAGGACCGCCGCATGTACATTTACGTCGGCAGAATGGCACCGACAGGCACATCAACGTATATATACGTTGGTGCCTTGGGGGGGATCGGGGGTCCGATCGGACCCCCCCCCCCCCCCCGTACATGCGGCGGTCCGCGCGGCTGCAGGAGCGATCCGACAAGTGGGGGCGGCTATCCGTTTTCATCCGCCCCCTCCGGATCGCTCCCAGCCAATGCGCGCGCCCGCCCGCCCTGTCACTTCCTCCTCCTGTGTAAACACAGGAAGGAGGAAGCGACGTGATCTCTCCCTCAGCGTTTGTTTCAAGCGCCGCTGAGGAGAGATCACAACACACCAAGTAAGTCCTGCACCAAACAGCACACTTACACACAGACACAAACACAAACACATTTAACCCCCGCGATCGCCCCCCCCCCCTCCCCCCTGTCACAGTGTCACTGAATGCAGTAATCATACATGTATGATTACTGTATTTAGTGTCAGTGTGACAGTCAGTCAGTGTTAGTGTCAGGGTAGCCCCCCCACCCCCCCCAATAAAGTTTTAAACCCCTTGATCACTGCCCTAGTTAACCCTTTCACTCCCTATTGCCAGCGTCACTAAGCGATCATTTTTCTGATCGCTGTATTAGTGTCGCTGTTCCCGCTAGGTAGCTAATTTTTTTTTAATGCGATTTTTTTTTTACTAAAGACATGTGGCTAAATAAATTTTGGCCTAAATGTTTGACTAAAATTTAGTTTATTGGTTTTTTATTATAACAAAAAGTAAAAAATATTGATTTTTTTTCAAAAATGTCGCTCTATTTTTGTATATAGCGCAAAAAATAAAAATCGCAGAGGCGATCAAATACCACCAAAAGAAAGCTCTATTTGTGGGAAAAAAAGGACGCGAATTTTGTTTGGGAGCCACGTCGCACGACCGCGCAATTGTCTGTTAAAGCGACGCAGTGCTGAATCGCAAAAACCCCTTGGGTCATTTGCCAGCGTATTGGTCCGGGTCTTAAGTGGTTAAGAAGCCCAGCTGTGGGTTGCGAGCATGCTGCCGCTCTTGTGACCCTGTCCTGTGCTCCGTGACTGTGCCTGCGGACCCGATCGCCGCCGGTGTCCTGCGATCGGGTCACAGAGCTGATAGGTAAGTGTAAATTATGTTCCGCCTGACTTCCCCCTCCAACAAAATGAAGAGTGGGAACACTTGTTTCCACTACAGCAAAGTGTGAATGCAGCCTAGAGGTCCTGGTTGAGACCCCCCTCCCCCTTATGAAGTTGGAGACCCCCCCCTCCCCCTTGTAAAGGTTGACAACACTGTGTCCCTGCCTCCCAATTGTGCCACCGTGTTGTCACCTGGGCTTTAAATAGAGAAAAGTGGCTATTTATACAAACGGCACACAGGCATGGTCTACTGTTGTCACCACCAGCAACATCAAACTAAAATGTCATTCAGAGTTCGAGGTTTACTTCCACTTTAAAGTACAAATCTTCTATGTAGTCCAGAAACGTCCTAATGGCTAATCACGGCTCTGTCATGCCTTTTTTTTTTTGCCATACATTTTAATAGGTTTACACAAAATGCATGGCCAGAAATCTTGATGAAACCTCTGAGTTCTCACCACGCCCACATTATACACACCACGCCCACATTGTACACACCACATGATTTATAGAATACAGCGGCTCCATTTAAACAGTTTAGAAAAACACAACCCAAGTTATATTTCCACTGAAACCGGCCCCATAACCCTCCAAAGAAATGTTAGGAAACAACCCGTTCTATGGAAAAAATGACACGTTTAGGTCCAGCTGTAAAGTCGTGAGATTGAAATGCCGTTAATTTTTCCTATTTATTTTCCTTGAGACTTGAGTGCTTTTTTTTAAGTAACTGTTACTGTGTTGAGCACAGAGCATTCCTACACAAGTCAAAGCTGGAAAGTCATCCTAACACTAATGTCCCACCACATACAGACTACGTTATTAATCCCAAAGGGAAATTATTGATGGTACCATCACCAACGTCCCACCCCAAGGTACCCTCACCAAGGTACCCTCACCAACGTCCCACCCCATACAGACCAATTTATTAATCCAGAAGGGGAATTCTTGATGTCGCACCACATACAGAATACTTTATTAATCCCAAAGTGAAATTGATGGTACCGTCACCAACGTCCCACCCCATGGCACCATCACCAACGTCCCACCCCATGGCACCATCACCAATGTCCCACCCCATGGCACCCATCACCAACGTCCCACCCCATGGCACCCATTACCAACGTCCCACCCCATGGCACCCATTACCAACGTCCCATCCCATACAGACCAATTTATTAATCCAGAAGGGAAATTTTTGATGTCGAACCACATACAGAATACTTTATTAATTCCAAAGTGAAATTGATGGTACCGTCACCAACGTCCCACCCCATGGCACCATCACCAACGTCCCACCCCATGGCACCATCACCAACGTCCCACCCCATGGCACCATCACCAAAGTCCCACCCCATGGCACCATCACCAACGTCCCACCCCATGGCACCATCACCAACGTCCCACCCCATGGCACCATCACCAACGTCCCACCCCATGGCACCATTACCAACGTCCCACCCCATGGCACCCATTACCAACGTCCCATCCCATACAGACCAATTTATTAATCCAGAAGGGAAATTTTTGATGTCGCACCACATACAGAATACTTTATTAATCCCAAAGTGAAATTGATGGTACCGTCACCAACGTCCCACCCAATGCACCATCACCAAAAGTCCCACCCCACCCATCACCAACGCCATCACCATTCCCACCCCATGGCACCATCACCAATGTCCCACCCCATGCACCATCACCAACGCACCATCACCAACGTCCCACCCCATGGCACCCATTACCAACGTCCCACCCCATACAGACCAATTTATTAATCCAGAAGGGAAATTTTTGATGTCGCACCACATACAGAATACTTTATTAATTCCAAAGTGAAATTGATGGTACTGTCCCACCAATCACCAATCCCCCCCTCCGCCGTCCCACCCCATGGCACCCATCACCAACGTCCCACCCCATGGCACCCATCACCAACGTCCCACCAATTTATTAATCCAGAAGGGAAATTTTTGATGGCACCCATCACCAAAGTGAAATTGAACGTCCCACCCCATGCACCCATCACCAACGCACCCATCACCAACGTCCCACCCCATGGCACCCATCACCAACGTCCCACCCCATGGCACCATCACCAACGTCCCACCCCATGCACCCATCACCACCAACGCACCATCACCAACGTCCCACCCCATGGCACCATCACCACGTCCCACCCCATGGCACACCATCACGTCCCACCCCATGGCACCATCACCAACGTCCCACCCCATGGCACCATCACCAACGTCCCACCCCATGGCACCCATTACCAACGTCCCACCCCATGGCACCCATTACCAACGTCCCATCCCATACAGACCAATTTATTAATCCAGAAGGGAAATTTTTGATGTCGAACCACATACAGAATACTTTATTAATTCCAAAGTGAAATTGATGGTACCGTCACCAACGTCCCACCCCATGGCACCCATCACCAACGTCCCACCCCATGGCACCCATCACCAACGTCCCACCCCATGGCACCCATCACCAACGTCCCACCCCATGGCACCCATCACCAACGTCCCACCCCATGGCACCCATCACCAACGTCCCACCCCATGGCACCCATCACCAACGTCCCACCCCATGGCACCCATCACCAACGTCCCACCCCATGGCACCCATCACCAACGTCCCACCCCATGGCACCCATCACCAACGTCCCACCCCTTGGTACCATCACCAACGTCCCACCCCTTGGTACCATCACCAACATCCCACCACATACAGACTCATTTATTAATCCAGAAGGGGAATTTTTTATGTCCCACCACATACAGAATACTTTATTTATCCCAAAGGAAAATTGATGGCACCATCACCAACGTTCCATCCCATGGTGCCCATCACATACAGACTAAGTTATTAATCCAGAAGGGGAATTTTTAATGGTACCATTACCAACGTCCCACCACATACAGAATACTTTATTAATCCAAAAGGGAAATTATTGATGGTACCATCACCAGCCATTAGTTAACTTTTATCCTTTTTTTGTGTTGATCCTTTTGAAATCTGTATACATTTATCTCCCCATCCCCCACACACTCTTAATTTGTAGTCATGTGACGGCTAATCTGTGGTTTGTGTTCCTTTTCTGTAGAGTGGTGGTCAGAGCTTCTTCCTCTATTGAGGTAAACCAGTTTCTGTGATAGAGAAAAATCAGAGAGATGTATATTGTTGACCACAGGGGAAAAAGATAAAACAAAAGTCGTTTGAGATTCTTTTTTTTTTTTATTAAAATAATAATTTTTACATGTTTTTCTTCTGAGCAATCAATATGTAATTAACAAGTACATAATAAACATGAACAGTACTGACTGACATTATTATTACGTTTTCTGCATCTGATTACATTTCACTTTCAGGTAATCTGCTAATTACACATCCACTTTTTACTCTTTACATTGTTAGCCATTTATATTAGAGCTTCATTTCTATTCGTATCTGGAAATTAAAGGTGAAATTTATCCTAAATGTTTTGAATATCACAGATTAAAGGCCCCCCCCCCCCCCAATTTATTCAATTTTTTTAAAATTATGTCTTCTATTTTTTTTAATAAATTTTTTGACAATTTAAAACATTTTTTTTTATAGTTTACGTTTTTTTTTGTTTTTTTTTATTACTTCCTTTTTCAATTTTTTTTTTTTACAACACTGAAGGGGAGAGGAGTTTGGACCCCTGACCTTTGAGACAAAGAAAGGAATTAAGGACACAGATTCTTCAATTCCTTTCTCTGTAGCCTCAGTTGCACAGAGAGGCTCCTGTTCGTTCATAAACTGAAGCATAGTAAACACAGTTTACTATGCTGTTATAAATGGACACAGGTGCGCTTGTTACGAATTGCTCACTGTGTCCAATTCAGAAAAGGAAGGGAATATTTAATTTACCGGCCCCTTCCTCCACTCTCCATCCCCCTTGTGTCCCTGCAGAAGCTGGAGAGAGTAGCCTGAGGCGCTGCAGGGAGGACAACGACCCCGGGCACATGGGGGAATCGGATGTGGGCAGCCCAGGGTGCAGTGTGACTGGACGACAATTACAGAACAATGCATTTCGTCGGTGTCTCTCACTCCAGCAGCTGAAAGCCAGGAAGAGGGGGAGAAACTTTCTTTCAGCTGCTGGAAGGAGACACACAGACACAGTGCTCTGTAATTGTCCCCGCGCCCCTTTGCACTGCTACAGGAGGCCCGGTGGTACCCCCTTATCGGCGGCCCTGCATACAGTGAGTGGCGCTGTGTACCAGCAACAGTACAGGCAATTTCCAATCAGCTGCCACAATAAGTTGATCCGAGTGCTTCTCCACCATTCAGCAGAAGCCTTGTATTGTTATTAATGACAAGACTTCAGATTGAGCAAGGTGGATAGACGACGTCACCATTTCCACCTCGGCCAATAAGAGGAAGCCTTGTATTAGGAATTCATGTATTATAAAAACACAAGGCTTCTCCTGATTGGCAGAACAGCATTTAAACTTTCTTTAATTGCGGCAGCGGACAGGAAGGCCCAAGCACTGCTGCCAGAACATGGCGCTGCTCACTGGATGTAGATAAATCTTCTACAGTCTGCTACAGGCAACACAATGGCTGCATCATTTTATAATGGAAAGAGTTGGTTTGGGCGTTAATTGCAGCGTCCTTTATATTGAGATTTCCTCTCGCTACTTATCCTGGTGACCACACAGGAAATAAGGAAAATCTTCCCAGTGTCTTAGACTATGATAAAGCCATTGATGGAGGGTTTAATCATTTTTCCAAAAAAAAAAAAAAAAAAAAACTTGGGTGAGATCTGGGCTTTAGGAGAATTTATTTGATGGGTAAAGTTGACATTTTGTGGGTGGGGCTAAGGATAGGCCCTGCCCATGTGATAAAATCTTTATTTTTCTTATCGTCCATGGACGGACACAGCACCCACCCCTCCTTTTAGGTTTGTACTGCTTGTTACAAACTGAGGCTGCATTCTGCAGTGAGGAGGGTTATGTCTGGAGGGACCGCCCCCCTGGGTGGGGCTGTTCAACTCTGTTAATGTAACATGTATTTAATTATCTAACATGTTTCTGCCTAGTCCTCTCCTGTAAACAGGGAACATAACCCACTTGTCAAGATTTAAGGAGCTGTGTCCGTCCACGGACTCAGAGAAAAGGATTTTACTGCGAGTACAAAAAAAAATACTATTTTTCCACCTGCAGCCTAAAAATAAAAAAATAGCAGCCCTGCATACAAAGAAAAAAAAAAACAAATAAGGTGCAAACTGCAGAAGAAATGTGAGAAGAGATCCTCCGCTGTGTACAGCGAGAGGTGGAATCACAGTTTACTGTTCAGCAGCTCCTGCCCACTTTTCAGCAGGAATCCTCCATCGAACGCCGCGTTCAGGACGTCATCCAGGGCCGCCGCGAAAATAAAATTCAGATCCCTTCGGACGTTGACCGGAATCTCTTCTAGATCCTTCTCGTTCCTCTGCGGTATAATCACCCGCTTCAGTCCAGCTCTGTGCGCCGCCAGGACTTTGTCTTTAATGCCACCGACCTGAAAGGAGAGGCGACATGAGAACCAGACAGACTGCTTCCCCGGATTTACGTCACCCGCGGCTAATGGCCGACACCACATGGGTGGGAGGACAACATTCTAAGAGAAAGCTCACTCTACTGCTGCTGCATGCTGACATTTTTTCTTTATTAAATATGTGTGTGTTTTATATATAAAAAAATAAAAAATCGGTCCCGATACTGATACTAGTATCGGTATCGGTACAACCCTAGTTGTCAGTGTTGTGTCCAACCACCCATTCGTCAAAATCTCTGATTACTTTAGGTTTTAAATAAACTGGAAGTGACGTGGTTGGAGTTTCTGACAGGTTGGAGATATTGACAGAGCACCAGACTGAGCGACAGTAAAAGAGGGAGAGGGGGGCTGAGGACAGAGATGTAAAGGGGAGAGTTGGGAGTAAAAGGGGGGGGGGGGGCTGAGGACAGTAATGTAAAGGGGAAAGTTGGGAGTAAAAGGGGTGATGTAAAGGGGAGAGTTGGGAGTAAAAGGGGGGGGCTGAGGACAGTGATGTAAAGGGGAGAGTTGGGAGTAAAGGGGGGGCTGAGGACAGTGATGTAAAAGGGGAGAGTTGGGAGTAAAAGGGGGGGGGGCTGAGGACAGTGATGTAAAGGGGAGAGTTGGGAGTAAAGGGGGGGCTGAGGACAGTGATGTAAAAGGGGAGAGTTGGGAGTAAAAGGGGGGGGGGCTGAGGACAGTGATGTAAAGGGGAGAGTTGGGAGTAAAGGGGGGGCTGAGGACAGTGATGTAAAAGGGGAGAGTTGGGAGTAAAAGGGGGGGGGGGGCTGAGGACAGTGATGTAAAGGGGAGAGTTGGGAGTAAAAGGGGTGATGTAAAGGGGAGAGTTGGGAGTAAAAGGGGGGGCTGAGGACAGTGATGTAAAGGTGAGGGGGAGTTGGGAGTAAAAGGGGGGGCTGAGGACAGTGATGTAAAGGGGAGGGGGAGTTGGGAGTAAAAGGGGGGGCTGAGGACAGTGATGTAAAGGGGAGGGGGAGTTGGGAGTAAAAGGGGGGGCTGAGGACAGTGATGTAAAGGGGAGAGTTGGGAGTAAAAGGAGGGCTGAGGACAGTGATGTAAAGGGGGAGTTGGGAGTAAAAGGGGGGGCTGAGGACAGTGATGTAAAGGGGAGGGGGAGTTGGGAGTAAAAGGGGGGGGCTGAGGACAGTGATGTAAAGGGGAGGGGGAGTTGGGAGTAAAAGGGGGGGCTGAGGACAGTGATGTAAAGGGGAGAGTTGGGAGTAAAAGGAGGGCTGAGGACAGTGATGTAAAGGGGGGGTTGGGAGTAAAAGGGGGGGCTGAGGACAGTGATATAAAGGGGAGGGGGAGTTGGGAGTAAAAGGGGGGGGGGGGGCTGAGGACAGTGATGTAAAGGGGAGAGTTGGGAGTAAAGGGGGGGCTGAGGACAGTGATGTAAAAGGGGAGAGTTGGGAGTAAAAGGGGGGGGGGGGCTGAGGACAGTGATGTAAAGGGGAGAGTTGGGAGTAAAGGGGGGGGCTGAGGACAGTGATGTAAAAGGGGAGAGTTGGGAGTAAAAGGGGGGGGGGGCTGAGGACAGTGATGTAAAGGGGAGAGTTGGGAGTAAAAGGGGTGATGTAAAGGGGAGAGTTGGGAGTAAAAGGGGGGGCTGAGGACAGTGATGTAAAGGTGAGGGGGAGTTGGGAGTAAAAGGGGGGGCTGAGGACAGTGATGTAAAGGGGAGGGGGAGTTGGGAGTAAAAGGGGGGGCTGAGGACAGTGATGTAAAGGGGAGGGGGAGTTGGGAGTAAAAGGGGGGGCTGAGGACAGTGATGTAAAGGGGAGAGTTGGGAGTAAAAGGAGGGCTGAGGACAGTGATGTAAAGGGGGAGTTGGGAGTAAAAGGGGGGGCTGAGGACAGTGATGTAAAGGGGGAGGGGGAGTTGGGAGTAAAAGGGGGGGGCTGAGGACAGTGATGTAAAGGGGAGGGGGAGTTGGGAGTAAAAGGGGGGGCTGAGGACAGTGATGTAAAGGGGAGAGTTGGGAGTAAAAGGAGGGCTGAGGACAGTGATGTAAAGGGGGGGTTGGGAGTAAAAGGGGGGGCTGAGGACAGTGATATAAAGGGGAGGGGGAGTTGGGAGTAAAAGGGGGGGCTGAGGACAGTGATGTAAAGGGGAGGGGGAGTTGGGAGTAAAAGGGGGGCTGAGGACAGTGATGTAAAGGGGAGAGTTGGGAGTAAAAGGGGGGGCTGAGGACAGTGATGTAAAGGGGGAGTTGGGAGTAAAAGGGGGGGCTGAGGACAGTGATGTAAAGGGGAGAGTTGGGAGTAAAAGGGGGGGCTGAGGACAGTGATGTAAAGGGGGAGTTGGGAGTAAAAGGGGGGGCTGAGGACAGTGATGTAAAGGGGAGGGGGAGTTGGGAGTAAAAGGAGGGCTGAGGACAGTGATGTAAAGGGGGAGGGGGAGTTGGGAGTAAAAGGGGGGGCTGAGAACGGTGATGTAAAGGGGAGAGTTGGGAGTAAAAGGGGGGCTGAGGACATTGATGTAAAGGGGGAGTTGGAAGTAAAAGGGGGGGGCTGAGGACAATGATGTAAAGTAGATGCTATGATATGAAGAGTAGGATGTGATGTAAAAGGGGGCTGTGACGTGTTATAGTGCAAACATGAAATTTGGACATCTGCCTGGAACACAATTTTACCAACTGGACCCCTGTAAAAATTGTATTCAAGACCCCCCAACTTACTGTAACCAGAACACAACTGAAGATTACCTAATAACCTGTTTTAGTCACTGATGAATGAATACCCCCCCCCCTCTTCCCCGCCATATGACTTACAGGTAGGACGAGTCCCCTCAATGTGATCTCTCCAGTCATGGCAACATCTGAAGACACCAGCCTGCCGCTAAAGAGCGAGGCAAGGCAGGTTACTATGGCAACGCCCGCAGACGGACCATCCTTTGTGACGGCCCCAGCTGGAAAGTGCAGATGAATGTCGGTGTTGTCAAGGAGATCAAAGCTGCCAGACGCTGAAAGAGAAGAAGAAGAAGAGGATGCGGCAGTCATGTCACAGGATACGTTGTCTATGTACCGCACGTCTCCGAGACACAAAACTTCAAAAGAACAGAAAAACATTTGGCGAAACGCACAAATCATAGAACGGGCATTGGGGGAGGAGAAGAGATTTAAAACTGAAATCTGGCCAGACAGAAAAATAAAATGCAATCTAACGCAGTTGTCCTAAAAAATCTAGTTGGGCCTCTCGCACTCTGCCGCTTGAAAAAGCTCAGTAGATTATTTTTTTTTTTTTTTACGGAGCTAAAATACGGCCCATTTATTGTAATGCGCACACAGAAGCGTAAAGAAGCGCTGTGTATTCTTCAGTTAAAAAAAATAAATAGAAAAATCTGCACATGGTCAATGATATATAAGCCTCATGCACACATTTGCGCGTAATCACCATTAACATATTGTAAAGGCAAGAATACGTTTTTGTGCATTGCGTGCAAAATTGAGCGACAATACATAACAAAAAAAAATGCATGCAAAAATAGAGGAGTATTGTGTGCAAGAGGTCAGACTTGCACACAAAAAAACAAACAAAACTGAAACCAATCACTTAAGCCCCGGACCATTATGCAGGTAAATGACCGGGCCCCTTTATGCGATTCGGCACTGCGTCGCTTTAACTGACAATTGCGCGGTCGTGCGACGTGGCTCCCAAACAAAATTGGCGTCCTTTTTTTCCCCCACAAATAGAGCTTTCTTTTGGTGGTATTTGATCACCTCTGCGGTTTTTATTTTTCGCGCTATAAACAAAAAAAGAGCGACAAAAAAAAAAAAAAATATTTTTTACTTTTTGCTATAATAAATATCCCCAATATATATATATATATATATATATATATATAAATAAATATTTTTTCTCAGTTTAGGCCGATACGTATTCTTCTACATATTTTTGTAAAAAAAAAAAAAAAAAAATCGCATTAAGCGTTTATTGATTGGTTTGCGCAAAAGTTATAACGTTTACAAAATAGGGGATAATTTTATGGCATTTTTATAATTTTTTTTTTTTTTTTTTACTAGTAATGGCGGCGATCGGCGATTTTTTTCGTGACTGCGACATTATGGCGGACACATCAGACGCTTTCTTGTGACCATTGTCATTTTCACAGCGAAAACTGCTATAAAAATGCACTGATTACTGTGAAAATGACAATGGCAGTGAAGGGGTTAACCTGTAGGGGGCGCTAAAGGGGTTAAGTGTGTGTTTCTTACTGAAGGGGGGGACATGGCAGGACATGCGATTGTCGTTGCCTGTGACAGGGAACAGACGATCAGTGACAAGCCACAGAGAACGGGGAAGGTTTGTTTACACTTGCCTTTCCCCGTTCTTTAGCTCCTGTTAGCCGATCGTGGGACATCGGCGGCGATCATGTCCGCGGTCACGGAGCTCCGGACTGGGTCACGGCTGGGTTCTTAAAGGGGACGTACATGTACGCCCTTGTGCCCAGCCGTGCCATTCTGTCGGCATATATCGTTGTGCGGCGGTCCTTAAGTGGTTAAGATTGGGAGAGGGGTAGATCATCACCAGTGGCCAATCAGACTTTGCTACTACTAGTCCCCCCTTGCCCCCCCCCCCCCCCCCAGCCATCATAAGGTTCCTGCTTACCATTGGTCAGCTGATACTTCTTAGCGTTGCTGCGCAGCCAGCTGATGGCGAGATGAGCCGACTCCTTCATGACGTCGCCCAGCTGTCCTGTGAGGGTTAGCTGTCCTTCCCCGTCCATACGGCTGGCCTCCACAAACATGATCTCTCCTCCCAGCGGAGTCCAGGCCAGGCCAATGGCCACGCCGGGCTGGTTCAGCCTCTCGAACACCTACAGGAACGGACAAAATGCTCCAATGAAAACAGGAAAAGGAAAAAGGATCTGGTGTCACCCGCAAACCACCTCCATCCCAATATATGCAACAAAAAAACAGGAGATCGCATCCCCCCCCCCCCCCCCCCCCCCCCCCCCCCCCCCCCCCCCCCCGGGACTATAAATGAGGTGAATGTGGTTTAGCCAACAATCGACGGGGTAAAAGCAGTCTCAAAATGTATTAAAATTGTCACGCAAACATAAAACATGAATCATAGCCAAGCCACTGAAATAATACATACAGTAAAAAAAATGTCATGACACGTATCATGGTATAAAATGTAAATTGCAAAGCACACAGGCATTAAAAGTATCCCGACGTGTTTCGCAAGACCATGCTCGCTTCATCAGGGGTAGATGCGCGTGTAGCACCATCTGTAGGGGGTATAATGAACCAAATGAGTATCAACACAGAGATGGTATCGTGACAATTAGTCAAGAGGGTCAATACCATCTCTGTGTTGATACTCATTTGGTTCCTTATACCCCATACAGATGCACTCAGGGCTGCTGTTAGAAATCACGGGGCCCCGTACAGCCTACCTGGCAGGGCCCCCCCAATATATCAAGACCATATTTTCACAAAAAAAATACACTAAAATCATTATTAGCGGACACAAACATAACAGAGAACCTGTGTGAAGCAACCCTTTTTTATTTGTGTTTTACATTTAAAAAAATATATATATTCACAGTGACAGGGGGGCACACGGGGGGGGGGGGGGCTGAAGCAGGCAGAACAGGGAGGGGAATCAGTGATCAGTGTCAGAGAAGAAATTACAGGAATGATGCCCTGTGTGTGTGTCTCTCCCTGCAGCAGCTGAAAGCCGGGAGGAGAAAAAAAACTTTCAGCTGCTGCAGAGGGCCTCATAGGGCATCCTTCTGTAAGTGCCCCTCCGCCAAACCGCACTAATTCCCCCTGCTGTTTGGGCCCCCCTGTGTGCCCAGGCCCCCTACAGGAGGACTGGTGGTACCCCCCCATCAGCGGCCCTGGATGTACTACACGCGCATCTACCCTGATGAAGCGAGCATGGTCTTGCGAAACGCGTTGGGATAATTTGAATGCTGGTGCCATATCATCATCCCGCCTCTGACTCATTTGGAGTGCAAATGGATTCGAACACCTTGTCAGTTTTTATTGCGGGAGATTCTCTATTTGTCCTGTTTATCATTATCATTGAAAGTGAAAGTAAAAGAAAATCCCACACTTTGGGTTTTTAACTTTATACATTCTATGCATGAAGGTATAAAAAATAAAAAACACCTTCTCTGTGGGGTGGGCGCACGCACGTGACCCTGTCCGAAGCTCCGTGACCACGGGACCCTATTGCCGCCTGTGTCCCGCGATCGGTCACCGGAGCTGAAGAACGGGGAGAGGTGAGTGTAAACACAGCTTCCCCGTTCTTCATTGTGGCAGTGTCCGTGATCGACTTTCCCTATGTTAGGGAACAGATGTCACAAGTCCAGCCCCGCCCCCCTACAGTTAGAAACACACATGAGGTCACACTTAACCCCTACAGCGCCCCCTAGTGGTTAACTCCTAAACTGCAATTGGCATTTTCACAGTAATCAGTGCATTTTTATAGCACTTTTTGCTGTGAAAATGACAATGGTCCCAAAAATGTGTCAAAATTCTCCGATGCGTCCGCCATAATGTCGCAGTAAAAAAATAAATAAAAAAAAACGCTGATCGCCATTAGTAAAAATAATAAAAAAATAATAAAAATGCCATAAAGCTATTCCCTATTTTGTAAACGCTACACATTTTGCGCAAACCAATCGATAAACGCTTATTGCAATTTAGGTAGAAGAATACGTATCGGCCTAAACTGAGGAAAAAATATATTTTTTAAAATATATTTTTGGGGGATATTTATTACAGAAACAAGTAAAAAATATTGAATTTTTTTCAAAATTGTCGCTCTATTTTTGTTTATAGCGCAAAAAATAAAATCCGCAGAGGTGATCAAATACCACCAAAAGAAATCTCTATTTGTGGGGAAAAAAGGACGCCAATTTGGTTTAGGAGCCACGTCGCACGACCGCGCAATTGTCAGTTAAAGCGACGCAGTGCCGAATCGCAAAAAGGGGCCTGGTCCTTTACCTGCATTTTGGTCCGGGTCTTAAGTAGTTAAAGCAACACAGTGTCGAATCGCAAAACCTGGCCGGGTCCTTTACCTGCATAAAGTTCCGGGTCTTAAGGGGTTAAGCTTTATGATACAAAAAGATACACAGAAAAAGTGCCTCCAGCACAACACTGTCACTAAGGAAATGAACCGTGGCTACAATGTATATGTGAAAAACGCATGTAAATGGATCACAAATAAAAACAAAATGACAAAAGCAAAAAGTGAATGTATTTGCAAAGCACAATGGCGTATATTGCGCCCCGCACTCCGGCTTTACAGGCGCAGACAACCTCCCAACCAGTGCCAGCCGGAGGATTTGAAGATTTTCCAGCACAGAAAGGCAGAATCCGCCCATCTATTCATCTTCCCTCCGCTGTCAGTGTATCCGCTCGCTCGTTCCATTGTTCTTCTGCAGCAAGTCAACACTGGAGTCCCCTGTCATGTGGCAGAAGAACAATATCATCCCTGCAGGCGGGGGGGGGGGGGGGGGGGGGGGGGGGGGACGACTCGGAGTCCCGGAGTCAGGGTACAAAGGACGCTTGTTTCGGATGTAGTTCTTTACTCCTTAATCCGCTTAGTAGTTTCACTCTCATCATGGTGCCAGCAGACTTCCCTTGTTGATACAATAATTCTTCCAGGTGTCACGTCACGTACTCTCAATCCCCCCCCCCCACCCCCCCCAAAATGCATCGCATTGTCTGCACCGCAAGAGACCAGACGGAGGATGCCCGCCGCGGGCCTTCTCGTGGGAGCCGACTCACCTATTCCGCAGCAATGTGTCTGTCTGGTATATTAGCCAGGAATTCTCCCGGGACGGTTCCCCATAGCATTTGGGAATTACATAAACCTGATATGATACCTTCAGAAGAGATGACAACCGCAGGCTTTAGATTCCCATCTATGCGTGTCGGGAACACACACAAAACTGGGCGCTTTCCCGGGACGCACAGAATGCGCTGTCCCTTCGCAAACACGCGGCAGTACCATTAATTGGTGCTGTGAACATGGCCTGCGTGCCAAAGCGAGCCTGCGTGTTCTTTATATCATAGTCATATGAGAGGCGTGTCCAAAGTCCGGCCCGCGGGCCAATCGTGCCCCGCGTTCCGGTTTTGAACGGCCTACCGGGTTAGTTTTGACCTATATATCTTTTGTGACCCCCGACGATCTCCCGGCACCGGGGTCACAAAAGATGTATATGCTTTGGAACTGGACAGGGAGGAGGGGGGATGAGCGACCCGCCGCCGTACACACACAGGAGAACTTCCTGTTTACGGGCGGCCTCTGTAATAGAAAGCCCCGCGCTGCCATTGGATGACTGTTCTGTCCATCAAAGGAGGCGGATCTTTCTATTAAAGAGGCCGCTGTGTAAACAGGAGATTCTCCTGTATGTAATCTTTGGCGCTTGTGAGTCCATTCCTGGCATTGGCGGGGCGACATTCCTGGCAATGGCGGGGCGACATTCCTGGCAATGGCGGGGCGACATTCCTGGCAATGGCGGGGCGACATTCCTGGCAATGGCGGGGCGACATTCCTGGCAATGGCCTATACGACACTCAGGGCTATAAGAGAGGAGAGAAAGGCACACAGAGCAGCTATGCCCGCCTCTCCCCTCTGCTGTCCATTCAGAGAAGCCTTTGTATTTTGTGAACGAGTTCACCTAATACAAAGGCTTCTGTGATTGGGCAGAAGGGAGGGGGCAGGCTTAGCAGCTGCATGACTCTAGTGCTAGATAGTTGGGCTTCCATTTGTTAGTGTATCTAAATCTACTAGTACATCTAAAATCCCCTCCCCCAAGACAATGCTGCTGTCCAAAGGTGCCCCTTCACCCAGAGTGGGGGCACTCTATTACAGGAGTGAAAAAAGCCTAAAAAAAATAAACAAAAAGCTAAAAACGAGCGCAGCCACCACATTGAATGATTGGTAGGTTGCAATATATTATGATATTTTGGTTTAATAATGCTTTAAGTGAGGCAGTCTCCTGCCATGCCAGTGTGCTGCGGGTCAGAGCTAGGGTGACCACATTTCCAAAACTACCATTTAGGGACACCCCCCCATCCCTCCCAAAAAATCATCTTGTGCTGTAACGAATCACAGCACAGTGATTGGACACAAGAGGCGGGATTTCTCTAATCACAAGCAGGGGGCGGGGACAGTGCTCCTCCAGGCATTCCAGTGAGTAAAGCGGGGATGTGGTGCCCTTTTTTGAGGGCATCAGATTGGCCCCCTCGGGGGTGGCTGTGCCAGTTTCATTCCGGGACACGGTATTGTCCTGGCATAAAAAGGTACCCGGACAGACCTGCAAAACGCGTGACTGTCCCGGGCAATCCGGGACACGTGGTCACCCTAGTCAGAGCACCATAATTCTAAGAACTGGATGGACAGCAATACAAATCTTTTGGCAGCTCCTTTCTGTGTATTTTGTGTATATTTAGCCGTTTGCCTGGCGTTCAGTCTTAAATGACAAACCGATCATTTCCCATCAGACTGTAAAACCCTCGTCTTCTAATATCCCCGGTCAGTTCTAATCTCAGGTGAAGGGAAAGGTCAACTAATTATGTCTTAAGAAAAAAAAAGTATTTGCAGATGGTGCGGCGGTTTGGCCAAGGTCCTTTACCTCAATCTCGTATTTTGGTGCTCCAAGTATATCCTTCAGTGCGTGATGGTCAATCAGTATTGGCATTTCGGGAGGGAGGGTCAAGTCTGCGGGGTCACCGATGTCCCGAGCTCTGGAGTCCTCTGACAGCCCGGCTTTGCTATCTGCAATAAGAAAACCACAAGGGATTATAGGAAGCCGAATGTGCAATGACACTGAAATGAAATGGAGATAAATTGCCTCTTCAGCCAGCAGACACCCCTCTGTAATGAGCAGGATAAGGCGCTCATCTGTGTCCCGCCATTGACCCCGAGCGACCCCCATCTCCAAATTACATTCATGCACAGATAAGGAGAGATTGTACCAGGACAGAGGGGGAGGGGCTTCAGCAAACCTCCAATCCCTAGCCGCACCTTTCACAAGGACATAAAGCAAGCTCATTGATCTGGAGTTCTGCGGCGCACATGCAGCCCTCTCCCAACATCTGTGCGGCCCCACACCCAGCGTCTGTGCGGCCCCACACCCAGCGTCTGCGCGGCCCCACACCCAGCGTCTGCGCGGCCCCACACCCAGCGTCTGCGCGGCCCTCACCCAGCCTCTGTGTAAGCCCCACACCCAGCCTCTGTGTAAGCCCCACACCCAGCCTCTGTGTGCGCCCCACACCCATCCTCTCTGCAGCCCCCCCTCCAGCCTCTCTGCAGCCCTCATCCAGCCTCTCTGCAGCCCTCAGCCAATGTCTCTGCAGCCCTCAGCCAATGTCTCTGCAGCCCTCAGCCAATGTCTCTGCAGCCCTCAGCCAATGTCTCTGCAGCCCTCAGCCAGCCTCTCTGCAGCCCTCACCCAGCCTCTCTGCAGCCCTCACCCAGCCTCTCTGCAGCCCTCAGGCAATAAATGTAACAGAATAAGGCCAGTCGGTATTTTTGTATTATTATAGGCGGCTCTATTGTGAGAAAAGCGTCGTCCACCCTATGGCGTTCCGCTCTGGATTGTCACAAAACGTGGAATGCCTTTGCGATCCCTGTTATTTTCCATGGCACTCAAATTGTGGTGTGATCCTTGTATACAACAATGTGGCACCATTTCTCCAACTAATGCCAACAATGGGGCACCATTTCTCCAACTAATGCCAACAATGGGGCACCATTTCTCCAACTGATGCCAACAATGGGACACCATTTCTCCAACAGATACCAACAATGGGGCACTATTTCCCACACTAAAACCAATAATGGGGCTTTGGGAATTTTCGAATCCCACTTGCCCCAACCTGCCACCCCCCCCCCCCCCCACAAAGCCTGGCCATTCGGAAAGTTTGGAGACTCCTGGTGTAGGCCATTTACGTACCTCCTGAAGCCTGGCTGGAATACCCCCAGAATATTACTAAGTAAGGCCTAGTCATTACTGTTCACCTCCTCCATCATAGGAGCGAGCTTTTAAATGCTGAGGTCAGAGCTATTGCATCAGGGGAGGGAAAGAGCGTGTGGGAAGGTTTCGAATCTGACAAAGAGCTCACTCCTGTGATGGTGGAGGTAAGCAGTAATGACAAGGACTCACTTAGCAACGTCCTAGGAGTATTCCAGTCAGGCTTCGGGAGGTATGGAAGAGGCTTCAGGAGGTATGGAAGATCGTTATTCAACTTTAATCAGAGCTGGAGAGTTTCTTTTTATATACAGGCTCCCCTTATCTACATGGGCAGTTCTTTTGTAAAGGTGAACTAACCCTTTAACTATGGAATGTTCACATAGACGGAGCAGCACGTCACGTGTCCCCTTCCCACATAGCAGGATGCAAAGTCTGAACGTTGATTGAGCATTGTGGAATCTTCACCGTACAAGTATAATGACACCCAACACCTAATAAATTCTATGTGGAAAACCGATGATCCTACAGTACAGGCTTATAATACCAACAAAGCTAAAACATGAACAGCGGAGCGGTCATCTCTGCGTACCGATACTTTAAGGCCAGTTGAAAGGCAGGAAGATTGGTGAAGAAATAGAATGATGACCAGATGAGAACAATGAAGCTCCCGGTTATTGCCGTATTGATTGGACAGCCCCAGAGATGAACACGGAATCCTTTTCAGAACACAGCTCTTTATATATGAAGGGAACCTGGAAGACGTATCACACAAGGATGGACAATACGATTAAAACGCCCAGGAATGACGATAGTCGGCCAGCAGATCATTCATTTTCTTCTCTCTCTGCCGGCGACGGGGAGTAAATCTAATAGCGGAGACGGGGAAATGATATTAGCGAGGAATTTATTGTAATGAAGCCAGGACATTATCACAGGGGACCATCGGCAGAGCTCGGGGTGGACAAGGATTTATGTAAACAGTTTCTCCTGGAAGACGATTGGCAGGCGGGTAGAGCGGGCCCCGAGACGGTCTGTACTGCAAATGCTGAGTGATCAATACGACAGCTGAGACTTGGGGAGAAAATAACCTGATAAAACTTCAATTATCATCTTCTTCCGCTGAGATACGTAGCGAGACATGACAGATCGCTCTGACCTCCAAACACTGAAAGCTCCTGACAGCCAGATCAAGACGCAACCTTTTATGTTCACAAGCAGGGCTAGGGCACTAGAATTCGTGGCTTTAAATGTGCTAGGGCGGCGTTTCTCAACCTAGTAGTATGTAGATCTCAAGGGGTTTAAATGTTATTTATCAATGGGAAACCGGAGCCTGGAACAATGCACACAACTATCTTAACGAGAGTAACGTCCATCGGTGGCCCCTCCATAACATTAGAAGCCCCCTTCAAATCA
Source organism: Rana kukunoris (assembly GCA_029574335.1). Lineage (NCBI taxonomy): Eukaryota > Metazoa > Chordata > Amphibia > Anura > Ranidae > Rana > Rana kukunoris. Next base: position 324,660,788 of record CM056059.1, on the reverse strand, counting down.
GAGGTCTTACCATTACATCATAAGCCCCCTTCACACCAGATGCCCCTTCATCACACCAGAAGACTCTGTCACATCAGAAGCCCCCTTCACACCAGAGGTCCCCCTTCTGGTGTGACGGAGGGACCTCTGGTGTCATGAAGTCCCACCTTCACACCAGAGGTCCCCCTTCACGACACCAGAAGTCCCTCCGTCACACTGTCACATCAGAAGCCCCCTTCATACCAGATGCCTCTTCATGACACCAGAAGTCCCTCTGTCACACCAGAAGTCCCTCCATCACATCAGAAGCCCCCTTCACACCAGATGCCCCTTCATCACACCAGAAGACTCTGTCACATCAGAAGCCCCCTTCACACCAGAGGTCCCCCTTCTGGTGTGACGGAGGGACCTCTGGTGTGACGGAGGGACCTCTGGTGTCATGAAGTCCCACCTTCACGACACCAGAAGTCCCTCCGTCACACCAGAAGTCCCACTGTCACATCATACCAGATGCCCCTTCATCACACCAGAGGTTCCTGTCACACCAGAAGTCCCTCCGTCACATCAGAAGCCCCCTTCCTACCAGATGCCCCTTCATCACACCAGAGGTTCCTGTCACACCAGAAGTCCCTCCGTCACATCAGAAGCCCCCTTCATCACACCAGAGGTTCCTGTCACACCAGAAGTCCCTCCGTCACACCAGATGCCCCTTCATCACACCAGAAGTCCCTCCGTCACACCAGGGATGCTCCTTCACATCAGAGGTCCTACCATCACATCAGAAGCCCCCTTCACACCAGATGCCCCTTAATCACACCAGAAATCACTGTCACACCAGAAGTCCCACCTTGCTGTATTAAGTGAGCGCAGGTAGTGCTGTTCTATCGAGATGGGTCCTTTATCTGATAGAGCGAGCGGCGAGGATAAGCATCGGGAGTGAGCGGCGTGTTAACTGTGCATGCTCAAACTACAGCTGATGGAACAGATGCTCATTCTCTGAGATTTCCGTGATCTCCGATTGCGCATGCGCAGTCCAGGCACGGCACTATCTGATAGGGGACCCATAATGATAGGACACCGGCTCCCACCGCTGTCAGTCTGCAATCGTGACCGTAAAGACTACCCTGCAGTAGATCGATCTGAAAGCGAGGCTTAAAGCACTTGTGGAGTGCAGAGTGGAAGGGACGACGTTGATGGCAGTGAGGACGACAGTCTATGTGGACATCATTACCCCGGATGTCTGTATATCTAGATTTGCCTCTTTTAATCATCAACCATGTGGGTTTGCTAAATGTTGTACCTTCATTAAGACCCCTTTCACACTGAGGAATTTTTCAGGCAGTTTAGCACGCAAAATAGCGTCTATACCGTCACTGCACCTCCCGTCCCAGTGTGAAAGGGGCCTAAATGTAACCATAATTCTACACTTAGAGGTGACTCTCTTCTCTTTTATACCCTGTTGTGACATGATGCTACTCTTAGATCAAGACATCGCTTGTATATCAAGTCAAAACGTATTAAAAAAAAACGAACGCTCTCAAGCCAAGTTACTCTCAAACCAAGGCTTTACTGTACATTAAGTCCTAGAAATAGTAGATAAGAATCTCCATAAGCACAGCTGTCCACAGGGACATAAAGGAATAAACTCTCTCGTTTCCGGCCCTCGTGGTGATTCTGCAGATACTTTGCCACCTTCTGTTCATAGGAAAGCCATGCTGAGGACTTTCCGGATCCTTTTGGCCCCCATCGCTATAACTAGGAGTTGCTATCCTGTTTTCACTGCCTTGCCTCCCAATGTTTTCTCTGTAAACCACGAGCACATTTGTTTTTTACGGACGGGCTGTAAAAGCCCAGGTGTTGGATTTGCTTAGAAGGCAAATGTTTTCTTGCAGAGCTTTCATCCGCTGAATGTTCACCCACTCAGTGCCATTTGTTAGGGTCAGGCAGCCGTACAGGGAGTTGAAGAAAAATAAGAAAATAATAAAAAGAGATCAGTCAGCAGCAGATTGCTTGTTAAAGGTTCACTGAACTGCTTTACAAAAACATGGTGGACGGCATGCGAAGAGTTCGGTGAAAGCCGGAATACAACCGAAGTCACAGCTGTGGGTGGACACGGCAGGAGGAAGTCGCATACCAAACATCAGCGGCGGCAAGATCACATCACTGAGGGGTCTGGGCTCTGGATCCACACACTATAGACAACTTTTTACAATATAAAGATTAGGGTTGTCCCGATACCGAGTATTTCTGGGAGTACTTGTACTCCCGCAAATACCCCCGATACCTAAATAGAATACCCCCCCGCTGCATATATATTGAATAGCTGTAGTGTTCCCGCTGCGTATAGACACTCCCCCTTGCTCGGGATTGGATGGGTGATCGTGATCTGTCCAATCCCGAGCAAGGGGGAGTGTCTATACGCGCGGGGCGAAACAGCTATTCAAATGAATGCTGTGATGTTCTCCGTGCGGCGGCTAGGTATGGGGGGCATGGCTGGAGGGACATGGCTGCATATGTGGGGGACATGGCTGGAGGGACATGGCTGGAGGGACATGGCTGCATATGTGGGGGACATGGCTGGAGGGACATGGCTGCATATGTGGGGGACATGGCTGGGAGGGACATGGCTGCATATGTGGGGGACATGGCTGGAGGGACATGGCTGCATATGTGGGGGACATGGCTGGAGGGACATGGCTGCATATGTGGGGGACATGGCTGCATATGTGGGGGACATGGCTGGGGGGAAATGGCTGCATATGTGGGGGACATGGCTGGGGGGAAATGGCTGCATATGTGGGGGACATGGCTGGGGGGAAATTGCTGCATATGTGGGGGACATGGCTGCATATGTGGGGGACATGGCTGCATATGGGGACACATTTAAAAAAAGTATCGGTATTCGGTATCGGCGACTACTTGAAAAAAAGTATCGGTACTTGTACTCTGTCCTAAAAAAAGTGGTATCGGGACAACCCTAATAAAGATATTGCCACACAATTGTTCATGCCGGTCTGGAACTCTTTAATATTACATAACTTTCAATTAAAACGTCTTTGTCTGGTAAACAGTCTGACAGACATCCCTTCTTCAACACAAATAACTACATTTTAATCTTTTGCGACAGAAAGTGTTTTCTTTTAGTGGTATTTAACCACCACTGGGGTTTTTATTTTTGCTAAACAAACTAAAAAAGATTGAAAATTTGTAAAACATTTTTTTCTTAGTTTCCGTTATAAAATTTTGTAAATAAGTTGTTTTTTTCCTTCACGAATGCGTGCTGATGAGGCTGTACTGATTGGTGCTGATGAAGCTGTACTTATTGGTGCTGATGAAGCTGTACTTATTGGTGCTGATGAGGCTGCACCGATGGGCGCTGATGAGGCTGCACCGATGGGCGCTGATGAGGCTGCACCGATGGGCGCTGATGAGGCTGCACCGATGGGCGCTGAGTGAGTGAAAAACGTATATAGCGCTGCACATGCGAACTGAATCGCCTCTGGGCGCTCGTTGTTCATTTCTCCTTTGAACTCAAAAGAGATGGGTCTTGATCTTTCTCCTAAAGGTCAAGTGACTTTCCTCCAACCGGATGCTGGTTGGTAGAGCGTTCCATAGTCTGGGGCCTTGGACCGCAAATCTTCGCTCTCCTTTGGACTTGTATCTGGCTTTGGGTATTTGGAGTAGATTTTGATTGGTGGATCGCAGAATGCGATTGGGGTTAAAGGCTTTTAGTTTTTCGCATAGATATTGGGGGGCATTTCCCAGAATACACTTATGCGTCAGACAGAGTGCTTTGAAAGTAATTCTGTCTTTTACTGGCAACCAGTGAAGGGATCTCAGCGAAGGTGAGATTGATTCCCATGGTTTTTCCCAGTCACCAGACTAGCAGCCGTGTTTTGAACCACTTGTAGGCGCTGATGAGGCGGCACTAAAATTCAGCACTAATGGCCACTGGTGGGCACTGAAATGATAATCAGTGCCCCGATTGTTAATGCAGATGTTCCCGCTGAGGAATGCCACTTATCGGCTCGCCTCTCCTCACGCGTTGTCAGCGTGAGTAGAAGAATGCCGATAACCAGCATTTCTTGTTTACACTGTGACTGGACACAGCTGATCACATGGTAAAGAGCTCTTTACCGTGATTAGTAATGCGCTGTGTCCGAGGGACATGGCGCACCACAGATCGCCGTGCTGCGCCCCCCCCGGTGCGCGGAAAGAAAGGGAGAAAAAGAGACTGCCGCTCCAGGCAGATGCAATAAGCAATCAATGTCTTCCTCAAAGACTGTGGGTGCTGGCAATGCACAAGGCAAAAAAATCAATGAAAGGAATTCATTGACAGCCACACACCAAAATAAACCTAAAAAGGTAGCCTTTATTGGTGTAAAAAGGATAAAAAGCACTACAAAACACAGCACAGCAAGCAGTGGGGTAAAAAACTGACGCGTTTCGCACAATAAGTGCTTAGTCATAGCAGGCAAGAAAGGGAGGACGTCATATGACATCCTCCCAGAACGAGAGCACTCCTGCCCACATCCGTCATTTCACTATATAGCAGAAGCAGTTAAAAAAAAAATAAAAAAATTGACAAAAATTGTAAATGACTGAACATAGAGTGGTCACTCAATTGGCACTGCTGCCATTCATAGAACACCTTAATACAATACAGATGCACACAGACACGCAATACAATACAGATGCACACAGACACGCAATACAATACAGATGCACACAGACACGCATCTGTATTGTATTGCGTGTCTTTGTGCATCTGTATTGTATTGTGTGCCCTGTGTGCATCTGTATGCATCTGTATTGTATTGCGTGTCTGTGTGCATTTGTATTGTATTGCGTGTCTGTGTGCATCTCTATTGTATTGCGTGTCTGTGTGCATCTCTATTGTATTGCGTGTCTGTGTGCATCTCTATTGTATTGCGTGTCTGTGTGCATCTCTATTGTATTGCGTGTCTGTGTGCATCTCTATTGTATTGCGTGTCTGTGTGCATCTCTATTGTATTGCGTGTCTGTGTGCATCTCTATTGTATTGCGTGTCTGTGTGCATCTCTATTGTATTGCGTGTCTGTGTGCATCTCTATTGTATTGCGTGTCTGTGTGCATCTCTATTGCGTGTCTGTGTGCATCTGTATTGTATTGCGTGTCTGTGTGCATCTGTATTGCGTGTCTGTGTGCATCTGTATTGTATTGCGTGTCTGTGTGCATCTGTATTGCGTGTCTGTGTGCATCTGTATTGTATTGCGTGTCTATGTGCATCTCTATTGTATTGCGTGTCTGTGTGCATCTCTATTGTATTGCGTGTCTGTGTGCATCTCTATTGTATTGCGTGTCTGTGTGCATCTGTATTGCGTGTCTGTGTGCATCTGTATTGTATTGCGTGTCTGTGTGCATCTGTATTGTATTGCGTGTCTGTGTGCATCTGTATTGTATTGCGTGTCTGTGTGCATCTGTATTGTATTGCGTGTCTGTGTATATTTGCATTGTGTGCCCTGTGTGTATTTGCATTGTATTCTGTGTCTATTGGTATATTTGTATTGTGTGTTCTGTGTGTATTTGTATTGTTCTGTATGTCTGTGTGTATTTATATTGGTGTCTCCTATGTGTAATGTACCGTATGTATCAGTGAGTACAGACAGTAATGATTTGATCTGGGTGTTCCAGTGACCCAGATCTCACCCAGGACACCTGCTCTCGTCTCAATAACACCCCCTGGGTATTTGGGAGAATTGCAGGATGCTGGGATTAAGGGCAGGCATTTGATGTAATTATGGAGGGAATCCTATGTGTATGAGCTCAGGGCTGATAAGACACCCCCCCCTGCCCCCCACACCATTAATGAACAGCTGTGGACCCAATACGTGCGCATAACATAGAACACTGCAAAATACTTCACACATGTGGCTAAATCAATTGATAAAGCATCCCCTCCCCCTCCCATGCATGGTGGGAAAAATGGACTATGTTCACCAGGAAGAGAGATGGGACTTAAGGTTCAGAGATATTTGTGTCAGTGTTGGTGTACGAAACGCTCCATGGGGAAGACTGACAGCCGATAAACAGATAAAATGCATTGACCTGGGCAACTAAAGCATGTGGCCCAAGTCCAGTGCCGGGACAAGGTCTTCTGGCACTCAAGGCGAGGATCCCGAAATGTACCCGAACCTCCAAACTGGCCAATAGATGAGCTCCGTCCTGCCCATTGTAGGGTATGGCTGGGAGATGCAGAGGAAGGGGGAGCTCCCACCTTAGTTGCACTTTCCACCGGCCCCCAAGGCGCGTTACCTCTCTGCCCCCGTCCATCTTTCTTTCCTGTGATTCGTAGCTACAGGAACGCTACTGGCGGGTCACACAACACACAGTCCTGCATTGACCAAACATAGCTGTAACATTGTGTTTCCTCTATTCCTATCCTCCATATCGGCAAGATGGAAAGGAAGCCATCCCGGAAACACTTCTGGTGTGTCCTGTACAATAGCCAAAGAAAAAACAAAGCGGACCATACACGATTCATTTTTTCGTTCATCCAGTGGGCTGAAGGAAAAAAAAAAATAGCCGATTTCCACATTCGAGGTGGATGGGGGGAATCAATCCCACAGTGCCATTGTGTTCTGATGGGGGGAGTCTTCCTTGATGTCAGCGACAAGGACCAGTACCAACTAGCCTGTCCATCCATGGATCACAATTCGGCCAGTCCAGAAAGGACTAACCAAATTGTGATCCATGGTGAACACAGCTCCAAACAAACCATTAAAAAATGACTCCGCCTTCAGAATCCTTTAACCACTTCCAGCCCAAGGCCGTCATATGACATCCTTTCAGGGGGAATATCTGAATGATGCAGCAACAGACATCATTCAGATATCATAATTTTCTGCTGGCGATTTTGTGAACCATAAGAACGATCATAGCGGCAGTTCCACCACTTGATTTTTCTTACAGACGACGGGAGGTGATACCCCCCCCCCCCCCTGCTAATCGGCCAGTGCCAGATGACGACCATAGAGATTTCCGGTGACCTGGGCCTCTGACAGTCAGAGATGACTGGGGACCAGCATGAGATCGGTGAATTATTTTTTCTCTATCTCATGCTTTCCAACCTGGATGAGAGATGCAGGGTCTTATTGAACCTGCATCTCTCCAAAAAGAGGACCTGTCACAAACCATTTCTATTTCAAGGGATGTTTACATACCTTGTAAAAGGCATAAAAGTGATCAAAAAAATTTAAATGTAAAAAATAAAAGTAAAAAAAAAAAAAAAAAAATTGTAAAAACCCCCGTATCCCCAGTAGCTCGCTCTCAGAAGCGAACACACACACGCAAGACCCGCCCACATATGTAAACGCCGTTCAAACCACACGTGAGTTATTGCCGCGTGCGTTAGAGCACAAGCAACAATTCTAGCACTAGACCTCCTCTGTAACTCTATGGAGATTTTTAAGTACCGAAGTTTGGCGCCATTCCATGAGTGTGCACAATTATAAAGAGTGACATGTTGGGTATCTATTTACTCGTTGTAACATCATCTTTCACATTATATAAAAAAATTGGGCCAAGTTTACCGTTTTGTAATTTTTTAATTCATGAAACCGTCCCCCCCCCCCCAAAAAAAGGCGTTTGAAAAATTAATGCGCAAATAACATGCAAGATAAAAAGTTGCAATGACCGCCATATATAATGTTTGAGGGTTCTGAGGGAGGCAGTAGGGACAGTCCCCAGGGTGTGCTGTGCCAAGTTTGGGGTTCAGGGGACCTAAGGCTGGCCGGTATCGGGTCACCAAAGTCACAGAGGCCTAACCGCTCCATTCACCCGAAAAAATGTGGGTTTAACATTGGAGTCAATGGGGAAAGTTGGCCAGCTTGGTACAGGATGGTTCTTCGCCCCTTTGGGTCTAGGGCCTCCAAACTTCGCACACTTGTAGGGAGCACTGTGGGGCACTTGTGAGAAACTTGGGTACTTTGTACTTGTGGGGTACTAGTGAGAAAAATCTGGGACCAAGGGGACCTACGGCCGGCCGGTACCCCTAGGACACCGATTTAACATTGCCGCCTATGGGAAAACTTAGCCAGCTTGGGACACGGTTGCTCCCTGGTCAAAGGTCACCTGGGGCCCACACTTGGATCAGTTGGAGGGGACAGACAACATAACCCCCCCACCGCTCTCCGAGGCCATAGGTTCTAAAAATACACCAATGATAATTTTTGTAGCAGAGGAGTGTCAGAATAGGCCCGGTATGGAAGTGGTAAAAACTGCCCCCTAAACGCATGCTACCACAAGACGCAAACCGACCTTAGGGATGGATGATCGGAATCTTACAATGGAATTCTGTAACTTCTAGGGATGGTACAGCCAGAGAATATTAGTAAGGCTGGGATATCCCTTTAAGGCCTGATGCTCTCAATGTACATAACATGGCAATTACGCGGAGGAGAATTTATAGCATGTCTGAGTCAGGAGTTGTTCAGCCAGGTGAGGACGACCTTGTCCGTGACACAGTCAGCATGAACATTAAACAGAGGGTGTTTCCCGGGGTGTACAAGCAGACATACTCCGCTCCACCCAGAGCATCAGCCTCCCGCAGCGATTAACTTATCGGGCTCGCCGATCACTTTTGTTAAAGAGCAATTTAAAGAGCCAGCACAAAACTTTATCCCTTGTTATTCCAGACGAGTCGGACTCCCCAGCACTAAAACAACACACACGCGACAACAAAAGCCATTCGTAGAACCAAAACAAAAAGGCACAGAGAAATAAAAGTGTATTGCGTCAGGCAGAACATGTAAAACACGATCATAAAATAAAAACACATCCATTATATTTAATAAGCTCAAGACAAAAGAACGTGAAGCTGAATTCCAGATATGCGGTTTATTGAATAGCTACATTGGTTAAACTTGGAGAATGTGTGTATTCATAGTCCAAACCTGCAGGATCTCCGGGGGGGAAGCTGGAAATCACAGTAATAGTCGCTGCTCTATAGTAAATCGCAGAGATCTTCCGGGGTCCTGTGCCGAGTGGAAAGCCTGCTGCATAATAACCACAGGAGGAAGACTGCTCGGCACCGGCACCATTCAGAGAGTAGAAAGATAATAAGCTGCATTTAAAAAAAGCTGCCAGACGTTTCCATTTTGTTTGTGGGCACTAGACGCCCACAAGCACCTATTTCCTACATGCGGCGCCCTCAACACACAGCGTTGTTGAAAGTTCCCGCCCCCCGTTGTGACGTCAACGCAAGAACTAAGAAAACTAAAGATAATAGCACAGCTCAGTACCTGGAAATCTCGCGGAATCCTGAAGGACGGCGTTCCGCATTGGGAAGCATGACACTGTGCTCCCAGTAGACATTGTGGAGAGCTCCCAGACAACACTGCGGCGCCGGGGAGACGCTTACTCCCGCGGGGGGGGGGGGGGGGGGCGACGGGGGAACCCGGAAGTCCAGCTTTAGGGCCAGTTCATGCCACATGCAGTCCAATGCGTTTTTTTCTGCATCAAAAATGCTTTGAAAGTAGGTTATATGGTTTCCAATGGCATAGTTCACACCCGTGCCTTTCAGTTCCAAAAAAAAGAAGAAGAACATGCTGCATTGTTTTTGCACTGGAACGCTGTAAAACACACTGGAACGCAACCTAAAACGCACCAAAAATGTACTGGAACACACATGTCCTTATTTAAGGTTAAGAAAAAAAGAGGGGGGAAAATCTACTGGTCTGCATCAAAAACACACTGAATGCATCAAAAATGTGCACGCAGAAAAGCATCGGAAACGCATGCGTTTCTATGGTGTGAACTGACCAGAGCTGACAAGAGCTACAGTAACACTGATAAATATCCATTTATAATTACCAATTAAGTCCACAGCAAATAAAATATCATATAATTAAAGCGATACTAAAGTCTTGTTTTTTCCCCCCCCTAAAACAATTAACATGTTATACTTACCTGTGCTGTGCAGTTGGTTTTGCACAGAGCAGCCCCGATCCTCCTCTTCTCAGGTCCCTCTTCTGTGCTCCTGGCTCCTCCCTCTTTTTCCGACAGTACAGGGATTTGTGTGTTTAAAAACAAAATCCCTGTGCTGGCCTACGTGATCACACGTGTCCTGTAGCAATTGAGCCCGCCTCCACGCGCATCGGGTCCCCCTTCGTGCAGCGGACACGTGCTTCTGGCAGCATGCGCGCACCCATTGGCGGCAACTAAAAGGGAAAGACGTACCCATAAGGGATTTCCCCAGGAGAGGTATTCTGCCGCAGTTTATCTGCGTGAGTCGGTCGGGTATCGATTAAAAAAAAAAAAAAAAGAAGAAGAGGTTGTGTCCGTCAATAAACAAAGAAGAAATAGTATTTTTGAGAACAAATTGTTTTTATGATACACGGCGCTTTAGCAAACAAAAATGTTATCCAGTTAAGGTTTTGATCGAAGTAACGCCACGTTACAGGGGAACAATTTCAGTAAACGTAATTAATTTGTGTATTTTGGACTCCACAGAACGAGTGAAGCTTTGAAGTCCACAAGAGAAAAAAAGAAAAATATTATCAGTAACAAGAAGCTTGAAATTAAAGCTCAACAAAGTGATCTGCCAAACAAGGCAAAAGAGAGTCTTCAACTCTTCGAGATAATATCTTCGTGTTATTTTAGAAACCAAAAATCTGAGGTTCTCTGTGAAGAAAGTCCTGGCCGAGAACGTGTTTGTGGTTTGGAGCGGCAAATCTACCTCTGGAGAGGCCAAGTCCTACGTAAATGAGGACACAGCATCATAATCTGCATTAAATACTTCTATTCTGCAGCAGTCTTGGTCCACTTAAGTCTCTCGAAACGACACTATACGTAAAGACACGACATCTGTTGGGGGGATGGTAACATCAGTACATTTAGGCATCATACACTGCTGCTATTAAATTGATGTTTTTGGGGATCTTGGTGTTTTTTTGCCTAACCCGCTGAACGCACCTTTATCACAAGTGTCTTCCGGGGCAAGGAAGAAATCATTTGTTATGAAACGCAATGGGAGGAGCCAACATTCGTGACAACATCACACCATCGGAGTCTGGAAGCAGCTGTTCAATCCCACTAGATGTTTACAGTCGCATAAAAAAAGCATACAGTGCCAATAGTACGCAAATCCAGTCCCGGCAACTGAACGGGCCACTTCCAGGATCTGATGGCTCCGCCCGACATGTTTCACCACAAAGGTCTTCCGAGGCAAAAAAAAAAAAAAAGACGATATCATTTATGACGAAACACGTAGGGAAGAGCCCGTGTTTGTGATGTCATCACGCAATCAGGATTCCAGAAGCAGCCCATTCAATTCCCGGGACCGGAATTGATTCTGACTGCATGATGAACGTTGCCTCCGTCCGACATGTTTCACCACAAATGTCTTACGGGAAAAAAAATAAAAACTGCACTGCACATACACGGCCGGGTGTGCGCTTCCTCCTCAGTGGACATTTAGGAACATCTTACAGAAGGAGAGGGATCGCCCGTGCAGTGGGGAGATCCCAACGCGCTTGTGTCACCTGGACACGGCACATCTCAGATCGCATAATGGCCGTGTCCAATCACAGCCATCATGGAACGTAAATAGAGAGCCGGTTGCTAGGTGATCAGCTCTCCTTCTCACACAGAAGTTGTCAGTGAGGAGAGGGATCGCTGCACCCGGCCGGTAATCAGTGAGTATGAGCTGTTTTAACAGGTTGTTACACACTGATCACCGGCCCAGTGTCCCCACACATGTCCCAACAACAGTGTCACCCCACTCACACATGTCCCCACACAGTAAAAACACCTGACCTATGCATATGTGCCAGTAAAATCATATATCCCAATAATCATCTGCGTACATCTGTCCGTGATCATCTGCGTACATCTGCCCGTGATCATCTGCGTACATCTGCCCGTGATCATCTGCGTACATCTGCCCGTGATCGTCTGCGTACATCTGCCCGTGATCATCTGCGTACATCTGCCCGTGATCATCTGCGTACATCTGCCCGTGATCATCTACGTACATCTGTCCGTGATCATCTACGTACATCTGTCCGTGATCATCTGCGTACATCTGTCCGTGATCGCACAAACCAATTATACACTTAACAGGATTTTTTTTACCAAAGACATGTAGCAGAATACATTTTGGCTTAAATTTATGACTAAATTCGATTTTATTGGATTTCTTTTAAAATAGAAAAGTTGAAAATAGTTATTTTTCAAAATTTTCGCTCTTTTTCCGCTTATTTCGCAAAAAAAACCCATAAAAAAACAAAGTAGTGAATAAATACCACGAAAATAAAAGCTCTATTTGTGGGAACAAAATGACAAAAATTTCATTTGAGTACAGTGTTGCATGACCGCGCAATTCTCATTGAAACTGTGAGAGTGCTGAAAGCTGAAAATTAACCTGAGCAGGAAAGGGGGTAAAAGTGTCGGGTATTGAAGTGGTTAAGGTGGGAATAGTTAAGATTTATTTTCATGATTTACGTGTTATAAAGTCCTTTTTTAAAGCTAGCTTATTTTTAACATGATTCTGTTCCAGTTTTTAATTGGCACGCTGTGCTTCAGCCTCTTTTCATCTGGTCTCTGTGACATGGTAGCAATCGACCAGCCCTAGCAAGGGCGGTGCGTCTTCCAATCACACTTAGGTTCCCGGCTCTCCAAAAAGCACTAATGCTCAGTTCATTCTCTGTGGTCGAGCTCCTGGGATCACTCCAAAATTTTTGTAGACACAAAAAAAAAAAAAAAAATTCTCACAGCCCTCTCCCTAGGCTGGGCCCCATGGCACGGTTGGAGCTCCTACTGGCACGAGTTTCACAAGCTCGTACTAATTTTACCACTACAAATAAATCCGTCGTCCTTCGTATAGCATTTTTAACAGACCGTTTCCTTCTCTGGAACGTTAATTGCGATTCTCCAACTCAAAAAGTAACTAGAGACGGTATGTCTCATTTTCAGTTTACGGATAGCTCCTTAATTGACTCGAAATCTCTCTCAAAACGTGTTATGAAACCTGCCAAGTACTGCAAAACTAGAGTAATTAGGAAAGTAAAGAAAGTCGATGAAGTGATGCTAGCCAGGAAACACCATCGCTATACAAAGGTCAAAATGTCCACTTGGTTTACCTGTAAAGCTGAACTCCAGGCAGATGGAAATAACACTCCAATGAAAGCAGATATATGTTCATTAAAGTGCAGTGGCAAATGGTGCTCCAAATTTTTGGGGGGGCGCAAACAAACGAAAATAAAAAATGATTGCAGCTTCACTGTGCCCACCAAATGCAGCTACTGTGCCCATCAATTGCAGCCACTGTGCCCAAACGCAGCCACTGTGGCCATCAATTGTCGCCACTGTGCCATCAATTGTCGCCACTGTGCCATCAATTGTCGCCACTGTGCCATCAATTGCCGCCACTGTGCATAAACGCAGCCACTGTGGCCATCAATTGTCGCCACTGTGTCATCAATTGTCGCCAGTTTGCCCCTCAAAATTCGCCAGAATGTCCTGTAAAACGCTGCCAGATTGACATGCCTCCCCCCGCCCAGCACTTACCTTTCTCGGGACAGCCATCCTCCCTCCACTGTCCCTCGATGTCTTCTCCCGCCCTCGATGACGCTTCAGCCAATCAGGTTAATCAGACCCGGTGAACCTGGCTGGCTGAGACGCGTGTCAGTGTTAACCAGGGAACGCACAGCCTGTGTGTCTTCCTGGTTAACCATTTGGAAGCTGATTACAGCCCTCAGGCTCTGATAGACACTTCCAAAGCCAATCAACTGCTGTTATTCAGATAGCCGGCGCTCACCAGGGGGCCGGCCATCTGAATAGTGGGCGGCAGTGGCGCCAATACATAGATTCATGCAATGCATGAATCTATGTATTGTTTCAGCGGCGGTGCAGGAGATAGGGGGCGGCGCTCCTGCGCCCACTATCGATGCACCGCCATTGGTAAAGTGGTTTTAAACCTCAATCATGAAGAATGCACAAAGCATATCCCTCTATAGTGTGTACTTGTCTCAATCCAGAGCACCAAGTGTCATTTGTGTCTACTACCTCCTTCCTCTGCTATCACCAGGAGTCTCCTCTGTATGTTCCTCTGGGCAGAGTTTGTCTAATGAAAGTGGTTTCATAATTATTATGCCTCGTTTCCACTGCACGGATCGGGTCGGGTCAGTAATTTTGGAGCGGTTCGGATGGGTCCGGTCTAATCGCGTGAGAGTTTCCACTGCAAATCGGACTGTAAGGGACCATTCAGGGGTTAGAAAAAAATCCTAGCGCATCCACCAATCAGTAAGATGCATTTGTAGGTCCGCCCTAACCAAACCGTTCCACTCTCTCTGGTCCCTCATCTGAAGCAGGACCCTTGCTGGTGCGGTACGGTTCGGTTTTACGGTACGCCTTCATAATGGAAACACCCAAAATAGCGTACCGTACCGAACCGATCCGCTCAGTGGAAACGAGGCATAAGTCAGCTGTGGCACCTAAAGGGCGCTAATGGTGAAAGATGCTGGGCCTGCATTCCTTTAGACGTGTTCCTCTTGGAAATATCTCACCAAAAATTACATTTTAGTTGCAGGGGATGCCTGAAATCTGACTTGGATCTTAGGCAGACTTCTGGGAAAATTGGTGAGCCAATCACACAGGCAGGGCGGTTTACATTTTCTGGAGCTGAAGTGGTTAATTTTTTTAGCAAGGGTTCCCTGCAACCCAAAAGTTAGTTCAAGGATTTTTCCATGTTGAAAAAAGTTGAGAAAGGCTGCTCTATAGGAAAAGCATCAAGTCTTGTATCACAAGTGGTCCATGGGGCAAAAACTGCAGTACGTCGGTCAGAACGGATCTTTCATCTCCCGTCTTCCTCAGTGACATGTCAGTCCATGTTTAGTGTCCCTACCCTTTGCAGGATGATACACACAGGAAAACAAAGTTGTCTTAGTTGCTACGCGTCGCTTGCAGGTTAAGATCTGTGTGCGCTAAAACACAAACTGCAGGTTGTCGACAGGTCCAGAAGCTGCCAACGCTGCGACTGAGAAATGCGAAGGATGTGTAACAGAACACTGCCACGCTCAAGCTAAGGGGAACATGTCAGCCTTTGGCTGCAGCTGAGCACTCGGAATGCAGAACCTTCAGTTCTAGGAAGGCCGCTGAAGGACCAGGTTGCCAAAACCCCAGAAAAGGTCATGGGGAACACGACGCTTAAACTGACACAGGGAAAAAAACGAATTCTTAAACTGTTGAATAAAGTAGGAAAGTTCTTCGCGTGCCAAGGTGACGGGGCCAGGACCAAGCGTTGGCCATCGAGGAACCTGCCAATGCTTCAGTTTTCCCGTGTAATTTTAGATTCAATTCTAACCTATATAATTATTCGGTAACCAAAACAGCTTTTCTCCATTTCTGTCAGGATTTTATGCCTTAAGGGCAGGGGCGTTGCTAGGTGGCAAAAAGACCAGGGGCTTCAGCCCAAAAGTCCAAGGCCGGAACCGGGGGGGGGGGGGGGGGGGAGAATAGTGGTGTTGTATGTGGGGTTGTGTGACTTACCAGTGCCCATCAATGCTGACCACTGACCTGCCTGACCTACCTGCACTGACCTTAACACACACTGACCTACTGACAATGGCATAGATACACACACTGACTTACCTGAGCTCAGCCGTGGTGTGTGGTTACAGCAGGGAGCAGGCAGTCAGTCACTCGTCACTGTCAGAGAGGAGAGGAGCTGCCGAGCAGAGCTGAGGAGGAGAGGAGCTGCCATGCAGAGGAGGAGGAGAGGAGCTGCCGAGTAGGAGAGGGGCTGCCGAGGAGAGGGAGGAGAGCCGCCCGCCTGAACAGGGATATTGTTTGGCGGCTGCATTTGAAATTCCCGACTTCTGTAGACTCTGCAGGCTATGATGGACTCACGTCACACTTTCCATGGTCCTCCTGGCATTGGCCCTGCAGGCTCCAGGAGGCGGGACCTATGGCACTCGGCCCCAGCCACACTCGGCCACAGCCGCGATCAGACCGGACCCGGCGCTCGGGGCCAACAATATTACGCATCGTTCAATAGACTCGGGGCTTTTTGGGGTCCCATTCGGGGCTCCAGCCCGCCAAGCCCGGGCCCAACAACGCCCCTGCTAAAGGGGTCAGGAGACATAAGATCCCTAATCTCTCCAATTATGCTCACTTTTGTTCACCACTTTCAGACCGCCCAATGCACATTTACGGAACAGGGTGGCCGCTCTGTGCCAGATAGGGGAATTTATGATTGGGACCTTTTGATTGGTTTCGTGAATCACAGTACAGAGCCAAGTCTACCAATCAAAATTCCTTCACACCACACTCGTCAGCCAATGTATTTATAGAGCTGACTCTGTGTGCAGCGACACAGTTACACTGGAATGGAAAAGAAACTTCCCCAAACTGTTGTCACAAATGTCTTACCATGTAACCTGCTGTCTTCTCTCCCCCCTTTTCACTCCCTGCCTCACAGGAATCCCCAGTGTAAACCAAAGGCTTGTAAAATCCAATAATCTACTCTATTACTGTAGTATATAATGTAAAACGTGAGTTTCTGTAATATAATTGTGCCAAATCCCTTCGTTATAGCACCGCTCATCGCTTCCGTGACCCGCTGGAGATCTCTTCCCCGCTCCAAGCACTGCAGAGGGGGCCATGATTAAGCACTAGTTTAGTGTGAAACGCGTCGGCTGTCCCCATTTGGCTGTGGTTTTTGTGATGCATGTCCTTGACTTTTACCAATAAAGACGACTTTTTGAAGTTCCTTGGAGTGCGGCTGTCCATCTTCTTTTGAAAACGCTACATTGCTTAGTGCATTGCCAGCACCTTGGTTTCCTGGGAGGTTCCTTAATAGTCCACAAGACCCACCTGAAGCGGTGATTCCCTTTCCACTGCAGAGGGGGGCCGAGATCCCCCTCTGACAGCTGGGAAAATTGGAGGAGAGCAGCGGGAGGTCAGCTGAGCACCGAGCGGCGCTGTACCGAAGGTATTTGGCACAATAATATTACAGAAACACACACATTGTACATTATATACTACTGTAATAGAGTGGGTTGTAGGATTTTACAAGCATTTAAAACTAGGGCTTATTTTCGGGGTAGGGCTTGTATTGCAGCCCTACCCCGAAAATAACGCTAGGTCTTATTTTCGGGGTAGGGCTTATCTTTGGGGGAAACACGGTAGTATCCAACCAGAAGTGGCGATAGTAAAGACACACACACATGTTGCACGATACAGTTGGATGACGGATAAATAAATAGATGTATTTGGTGTGGAAAAAGATTAGTATAATTTAATTTTTTGTGAGTTATTTTTTGTTTTTTATCTAAACTTTGATTCTTCCTTGTGGAAGAACTAAAACTTTGGTCAATGCTGCTTTGATAACCAATGAATAAAAAGTACAATCTGAAAAGCAGTCGCAGACCGCTGAGCGTTACATTTTCTACCTAGACTAGATATCAGTGTGTAAATCTCTGTAAAGCGATGTGGGATGACTCCACATATTTGCTGCTGTAAGAATGACGGCCTTAAGGCAACGAAAGACGAGAAGTTTTCCATAACAGCCCAACACAATGTAAATTAATTACTAAACGTCATTGACACGCCTTGCATCAAGGGTATTGCATTACATAGCCTTGTAGGTTCTGCACTATCCACACAAAGTCTGGGAGTTGTGCTGCATCAAGTGAGAATCCGGAAAATGTACCCGAGCCCGTTCACCTGCTGTGCTCACCCCCGACGTCCTCTTCTCCACTCAGTCTGGCCATCGATTGGCTAGAGTGGATGGATTGATAGCAGCACAGCCATTGGTTCACGCTGCTGTCAATAACATCCAATGACGCGGCGCGCCGGGGGCCAAGTGATACAGTGAGCGGCTATAGCCGCCGGCTGTATCACGGGAGCGTGCCTGTAAGAACTAACCCCCATGGGAGAGAGCTCCCATGAAGGGGGTTAGTTCTTGCAGGTAAAAGCCGAGACAGCCCCCGAGTTTTGTACCCCGAGGTACAAAAACGAGCTGCACAGTGGAGGCAAGTATAACATGTTTGTTATTTAAAAAAAAAAAGAAATAATCCTTTATAAACACCTTCAAAATTGTCTTCTCTCAATGCAAGGAATGCATCAAGGTAAAAATTGCTTAGGCTTTAGAACCACTTTAAAGTGGACCTTCCGTAAAAAATTTTTAACTTTTCATCTATTAAATCTTCTGCCCTTGTTGTTTTACCTTTGGATAGTAAAACATGTTTTTTTATGCCAGTAAATACCTTATACAGCCCACTTCCTGTTTGTCTGGTAAAAAGCCTAGGCTTATGACATCACAGCTCTCTCTCACTCTCCTGAGAGTTTGCAAAGAAGGGAGCCACATCCGCCACCCGGGCCGCAAATTGGAGACCTCTGCTGTAGAGCAGGGGTCTCAAAACTTTTCAAACAAAGGGCCAGTTTATTGTTCTTTAGCCTTTAGGAGGGCCGGACTGTGGCCAGCGGGGTAGAAAATGCCCTGGGCCCAGCATTGGTGAGAATAAATATGGCCTCAGTTTGTGATCAGTAAGATAAGGAGTAGTGCCCCTATTAGGAGTAATTGTATCTCATCATTAGTATCAGTGGAAGAAAATGTGCCCCCTTGTTGAAGTCAGTGGGAAGAAAAATGCCCCATGTCAGTGGGAGGAATAAAGCCCTGAGGGCCGGATAAAGGCTAGCAAAGGGCCACATGTGGCTCTCGGGCCGCAAATTGGAGACCACTGCTGTAGAGGAAAGATGTCTATACTAACCTATACCCTGGGCACTGTGGTTCGGTCACATGATCGGTTCAGGGTGGGGGGGGCAGCTGACAACGGATGCCCCATAAGAAGCATGTGGGTAATGTCAATGCATGGACATTGCGGCTGTAATGTGCAATTTCTCCTCTCCCCTCAAGCCAGCCGCTGGAGATCACGTGACCGGCCCGGAGCACCCAGGGAATGGGTAAGTATACACATCTTTCCTCCACAAGGTAAGTAGGAGAAGGCTGATGCCACGCACATACAATCAGATTTTCAACAAGGAAAGTCCAATGAGAGCTTTTGGTCGGAAATTCCGACCGTGTGTAGGCTCCATCGGACTTTTCCTGTCAGAATTTCCGCCAACAAAAATTTAAGAGCCGGTTCTCAAATTTTCCGTAGCAATTCCGACATGCAAAATTCCGACGCATGCTCGGAAGCATTGAACTTAATTTTCTCGGGTCTTCATAGGGTTTTCGACGGTCGAAAGTTCAGAGAACTTTTGTGCAACTGTGTATGCAAGCCAAGCTTGAGCAGAATTCCGTCGAAAAAAACATCCAAGGTTTTTTCAACGGAAAATCCAATCGTGTGTACGCGGCATTAGAGTGGGGGTGGGAGCAGGTTTAAGTTTAGATGGAATTTGACTGGACTTAAAGAAGCTCTTTTATATAAGTCAGCTTGTAACTTCGATCTAGTACATATTTCCAAGAATGGCAACTGATATACACTAGGGTTTTCCCGATACTGATACTAGTATCGGTACCAATACTAGTATCTGTACTGATACTGAGCATTTGCGCAAGTACTTGTACTCACGCAAATGCTCCCCCCTGAGAGCGGGTGGAGAGGGGGCGGAGAGCGGGTGGAGAGGGGGCGGAGCAGAGCAGTCCTTGGGTATGGAAGAGAGGAGAGCTGCTGCCGCCTAGTCCCCCAGGATCTTCCAATCAAAGTGCCCGAGCAAGGGGGAGTGTCTATACATGACGAGGCGCGGAACACACAGCTATTCAAATGAAAGCTGTTATGTTCCCCCAGTGCTGATCAACTAGATGGCAGCGGCGGGGGGGCTTGGCTTTCTCTTTGGGGGCACATGGCTGCATTTAGGGACACGGCTGCATTTAGGGACACAAGGCTGCATTTGGGGACACAAGGCTGCATTTAAAAAAAGTATTGGTAATCAGTATCGGCGAGTACATGAAAAAAAGTATTGGTATTCGGTATCGGTGAGTACATGAAAAAAAAGTATCGGTACTTGTACTCGGTCCTAAAAAAGTGGTATAGGGACAACCCTAATATACACAATCTAAAATGTGAAAAGGAGAGTATTAGAAAAAATTATAAGGATAAAAATAATTAATCTTGGATCTGCTGACAGCTGCTCTCATTTCTAACGAGGTGCTTTAAAAAAGCGAGAATACAAACACGTCAGGGAGCTGAAACTACAAAGTGAAGTGCCACCAGCTGACGTCCCTGACCATGCAGAAGAATGTCTATAATGTGATCTCAGGTCATTCAGATCGGTATCCATCGCACAGAGAAAGAGCGAGGAAATGTCGCTCAAGGAAGTCAAGATGATCGGCTGCACACAATGGAAGATGATTCACCGGACAGACGGCTGACAGGCAAACCAATGATGAAAGAATGGAATTTCAAAGTCTACTTTCTCTCTTCCAAAGATGAAAACGCCGGATAGACAGACGGTGACTAAATGGCCTGGAGGCAGCCCATGGAGGGGAAACCTAAACAGAGATACTAACTGCAGCCAAAAATAATTGTTTTGGATAGAATGGAGAAGAGTTAACTACTTGACCCCTGGAAGATTTATCCTCCTTCATGACCAGGCCATGGTACTATGCATTAAGGTGAAAAACCTTTTGTGCTGCAGTGGCTCCCCTGTTACTTACATGAACTCGATCTTTACAGCAACGGGGACAAGCACAGCAGCTCCAGCCGGTGTCTCAGGTCCTCCTTGATCAATTGCTAGCAGCAGGAGCCATTGGTTACCACTGTCAATCAAATCCAGGAAAACAGGGGTTTTGGGGCGGGGCCAATTGAGAAAAACCTTTTGTGCTGCAGCAGCCCCCCTTTTACTTACCCAAACTCGATCTTTCCAGTGACAGGGACGAGCCCAGCAGCTCCAGCCAACGTCTCGGGTCAATCAAATCCAGTGAAAGGAGTGCCGGGGTGGGGGCGAGTGAAAAACCTTTTGTGCTGCAGCAGCCCCACCTTTTACTTACCCGGAACTCTATCTTTACAGTGACAAGCACAGCAGCTCTAGCCAATGTCTTGGGTCCTCATTGATCGATTGATAGCAGCAGGAGCCATTGGCTCCCGCCGCTGTCAATCAAATCCAGTGATACAGGAGTCAGGGATGGGGGCGGGGCCGATTGAGAAAAACCCTTTGTGCTGCAGCAGCCCCCCTTTTACTTACCCAAACTCGATCTTTCCAGCAAACGGGGACGAGCCCAGCAGCTCCAGCCGGTGTCTCGGGTCAATCAAATCCAGTGAAACGAGTGCCGGGGTGGGGGCGAGTGAAAAACCTTTTGTGCTGCAACAGCCCCCCTTTTACTTACCCGTAACTATCTTTCCAGTGAAGGGGAGGAGCACAGCAGCTCCTGCCAATGTCTTGGGTCCTCATTGATCAATCAAATCCAGTGATACAGGAGTCAGGGATGGGGGCGGGGCCGATTGAGAAAAACCCTTTGTGCTGCAGCCGCCCCCCTTTTACTTACCCAAACTCGATCTTTCCAGCAACGGGAATGAGCTCAGCAGCTCCAGCCGGTGTCTCGGGTCCTCATTGATAGATTGAAAGCAGCAGGAAGCCATTGGTTCCCGCTGCTGTCAATCAAATCCAGTGACATGGGAGCCGGGGGGCAGGGCCGAGTCCTGCTGTCTGTGTCAATGGACGCAGCAGCAGGACTCCGGAGCGCGCCCGCACAAGTGCCCTCATGGGATGCGGCTCTCTGTGGGGGAACTCGAGAAAAAGGGAAGAGCCAGGAGCTCCACTGGGGGACCCCAGAAGTGGAGGATAGGGGAGCCAGGAGCGCCACTGGGGGACCCCAGAAGTGGAGGATAGGGGAGCCAGGAGCGCCACTGGGGGACCCCAGAAGTGGAGGATAGGGGAGCCAGGAGCGCCACTGGGGGACCCCAGAAGTGGAGGATAGGGGAGCCAGGAGCGCCACTGGGGGACCCCAGAAGTGGAGGATAGGGGCCGCTCTGTGCAAAACACTTGCACAGAGCAGGTAAGTATAACATAACATATTTGTTATTTTTCTTTTAAACAAACCTTTAGTACCACTTTAACGTTTTTATTCAATCGGTAAAATGTGTTTCGTTAGGGTAGCCAATCTCATTTGAATGGGCTGCTGCAATGCACAATTGTGGTGTACTGCAGTGCAGGTATGTTGTGGTGCCATTCCCAATGAATGCCATTTAATGTAAATTGCAGCACAGTGGTGTAAATAAGTCCAATTATTGTTCAGTCTGTACAAATTTCAGGTATTAGACAATATGATTCTTAGGACCCCGGAGAGTAGATACTATTGGAGTTATTTTATCTAGGCCATGCCTTCCTCCACAGTGAAACCTGGTTAACAAAATGCCCATCTGTTCTCCCGAGAGAGACGGACTAAACAGTGACGCTACCCAGGCTCCATAAATATTCCTCCAACAAAAGAAAGTGCCTATAAACTAGAGCAATCAGCCGATGTATCTATAATCAATACACAATCAACTGTATTCCTAAATTCCAATTGTGACCCGAAGTGTCATCCATCACTTTCGTTACCTTTCATGCTCTTGTGGTTATTAGCTGATTAACTGCAAGGCAGTCTGGTGACATATCCAGGAGATATATAGATTTCAGAACTCTGCAGTCCCTTCATCTACCCAATGCCTCTAAATATAGAAGGGCCACATTTTAAGGACAATGCTTCACAATGAGATATTTTGAGTTAGATTGGCAGAGTCAGCCCCTGGCTCCTTATATGTGCCAACAACAAACCCGCCATCATTTCCAACTCTGACCCTGTCCACTGAGGATCTTTGGGGTTTCCCTTCCACCATTGCATGTTCCCGGCTCCTCCTGTTACATTCTCCATATTATAAAATGAATAAGCAAGGATGATGGGAGCCCCTCATAATGGGCACAGTAGGTGTACAGATCAGGGGGGAGAAGATACATCGTCAAGAGACTCTGCAGCATCTACCAATCACTGAATAGGATTTTTGTACTCACTGAGTCTATTGAGGGACACAGCTTGGCGATAAGCAATCTAGGCATATACCGCCACCTACAGGGAAGATGGACCATATGCAAAAAGCTGCGGCCTCCATTTTCACAGCAGGCACTCAGACATCCATCCGTCAGATCCTTGTGCTATATGGCAGTGGTGGCCCCATCCATAGAGGGCTCACATGCGCCGCCTCCACTATCCATGCGTCTGCCCCCCTGATCTACATATCAATGGCGCCAGACCATGGAATCCAACGGCGAGGGTGTTTTTTTGAAGCACCCGATTAGAGCCAGAGGTTCCAATAGGCTTCAAAAATGGATGGTCTCGGAGCGCAGAGCATTGCCCACACCATCGAATGACCATAGCGAATACATTTTCACTATTCTTACACTAAAATTCCTACCCGCCAATCAGGAGGCAGGTCTGTGATACCTGTTTCCTGATTGGCCAAAGAGTCAGGCCATCCAATTGGATGCCCAGGGCTTTGGTGGAAGAGGAGACAGACAGTGGTGGAAGCTGGAGGAGCGGACACCGGTGTTGCCGCGGCCACTTGCCGCACTCCAGGAGGGGACAACACAACCCTGCTGGAATGCCTGCTGGGGGGTTGCTGTTACACTGGCGTGTCGCCGGTGGGGTGTTTGTTTAACCACTTAACCCCCGGACCATATTGCTGCCCAATGACCAGAGCACTTTTTGTGATTTGGCACAACAGATGTTTAACTTTTTATTTTTTGCGCTATAAACAAAAATAGAGTGACTATTTTGAAAAAAAAATGCAATATTTTTTACTTTTTGCTATAATAAATATCGCCCAATATATATATATATATATACATAAATGTTTTCCTCAGTTTAGGCCGATAAGTATTTTTCTACATATTTTTCGTAAAAAAAAAAAAAAAAAAATCGCAATAAGCGTTTACTGTTTGGTTTGCGCAAACGCTATAGCGTTTACAAAATAGGGGGTAGTTTTATGGCATTTTTATAAAAAATTTTTTTTTTTACTAGTAATGGCGGCGATGAGCAATTTTTTTCAGTACTGCGACATTATGGTGGACACTTCGGACACTTTTGCGAGCCACATGTCTCCTGGGACACACACAAGGTCCCAGAAGACACCGCGACGAGGAGAAGAAAGAAGACCCACCGGGGACAAGGAAGTGGCAGATTAGAAGTAACAGCCACTTCGGGGGAATTTTTTTTTTTATATATATATATATATATATATATATATATATATATATATATATATATATATATATATATATATATATATATATATATATATATATATATATATATATATATATATATATATATATATATACTTACATTTTTTCCAATTTTTTGTAGCCTTTTTGCCATTTTTTTTTTTAGGGCGGACCCTCTACTTTAACTGGATTTTTTTTTTTTTTAACCAAAGACATGTAGCAGAATACATTTTGGCCGAAATTTATGACTAAATTCGATTTTATTGGATTTCTTCTAAAATAGAGAGAAGAAAATATGTTTTTTCCCCCAAATTTCCGCTCTTTCTTTGCTTATATCGCAAAAAAAATAAAACTGAGTCGTGAATAAATACCACCAAAAGAAAGCTCTATTTGTGTGAACAAAATTATAAAAATTCCATTTGGGTACAGTGTAGCATACTCACGCAATTGTCATTAAAAATGCGACAGCGCTAAAAATTTGCCTGGGCAGGACGGGGGGAGAAAGTGCCCCGGTATTGAAGAGGTTAAAAGACTGACTTAACCAAGTTCAAAAGTTTAGTCCCTCTTTTGTAACCTGCGTTGTGCCTATAAAGTTGTGAGATTCTGGATTTGTTGAACATTCTCTCTAGAAAAATAAAGACATTCCGACAGAATAGAAGAAAAAACGCTCAATACCTCTATACCTAAATTACAGCCGTAAAAAAAGAGCTGCGTGCTGAAATATACCATTAATAGCTCCAGTTTCATGTCAGACAATTAAATCAGTGGGTACAGATGGTGACCACACAAGTTGAAACGTCTTCTGTAGATTAAACACATCATAATTTGTTTAATTTGGAAATGATGGAGAGCGCTCTGTCCAAGCCCGGGATTAAGACTAATGAGCGCAGCAATTCTATATTGTGACTCGAAAAGCCGTTTTGGGTGATTTGCAAGGGCAATAAACACGAGGCGGCCGAAGAACGAGTCCTAGAAAGCGCCGCTCAATAGATCCTTGTCCCGATTTCTTCTGCAGTAGCTGCGGACCATTAATGTAATTATATGTACTAAAAGTACAAAGTTGCAGCGCCGTCACAAACCTTAGATTTACATACCGCATCAAAAAGGAAAGACTCAGGATTTTTATATACAGATCTTTTTATTTTTTTTATTTCTTTATTGGTTTTTCTACACAGATCTTATTACACCACCTACTGTACCCTTGGAGTGGTAAAATATTTTCCAGATGGGGAATTACACGTGATACAGTGGAACCTTGGTTTACGAGTAACGAGCGTTTTGAAAGACAAGCATCTTTAAAAAAAAATCTGACTCGGTTTGCGAGTGTCGTCTCGCAAAACGAGCATAGTTTAAGCGAATGGGGTGTGCAGTACCGCATTCGGCCATAGGTGCGGGGGCGTCGGTGACACTTGGAACCGTTTGGAAATACTCGGAATTACTCCGTTCTTGGAAAAGATGGGAAACACCCGAGATCAGCCAAGCTGTCCGAGTATTTCCGAGGCTCTCTGGCGCCCCCGTTTACTCAGAGGCCTCAGTAATAGGAAGTCCCGTCTTCTGGGCCGGCATTGGACCAGTGTTCTGTTTATCATAGAAGCCGGTCCAGGAGGCGGGACTTTGTATTAAAAGAGGTCAGCCGAGTAAACAGGAGATTCTCGCTGTATGTAATCTCCCTGAGATGGGCATTGATCAGGCTGCATTCATGGCAATGGGGAGGCTGCAGATGGGAAATTGTGAAGCTGCATTGATGGGAAATTTTGAGGCTGCAGATGGGCATTGATGGGTAATATTGAGGCTACAGATGTGCATTGATCAGGCTGCATTGATGGGCAATTTTGAGGCTGCAGATAGGCATTGATGGGCAATTTTGAGGCTGCAGATAGGCATTGATCAGGCTGCATTGATGGGCAATATTGAGGATGCATTGATGGGCAATTTTGAGGCTGCAGATGGGCATTGATCAGGCTGCATTGATGGGCAATTTTGAGGCTGCAGATGGGCAATATTGAGGCTGCAGATGGGCATTGATCAGGATGCATTGATGGGCAATTTTGAGGCTGCAGCTGAGCATTGATCAGGCTGCATTGGTGGGCAATTTTGAGGCTGCAGATGGGCATTGATCAGGCTGCATTGGTGGGCAATTTTGAGGCTGCAGATGGGCATTGATCAGGCTGCATTGGTGGGCAATTTTGAGGCTGCAGATGGGCATTGATCAGGCTGCATTGGTGGGCAATTTTGAGGCTGCAGATGGGCATTGATCAGGCTGCATTGATCCTCATTTTGCTTCAAAGTTCTTTATCATTATTTTTCTTCATAAAACTTCACTCTTAAAATGAAGGTGCGTGTTCTATGCCTGTGCATGTTATATGCCGATAAATACGAGCTATTCTCTTACAAATAAAACACTGGATTTAAACTTGTGAACAAAAAGTGCCAAAAAAGGCCTGGTCAGCAAGTGGTTAGGAAACATGCATATGAAATAATAATAAAAGGTAGAAAAAAGAATTACAAATGTGTTACTAGGATCATTTTTATGAATTTCTCATCCGATTTTAAAAACATAACGTAAAAAAAAAAAAAAGACTACAGTAATATTCTCCTTTATATGAGTTTGTAAGCGGCACAGCGGTTTATTTAGGTCGACCTCCACAGGTGCAGTGCGGCTGCGGGGACCCTGCCTGGCTAGACACGGCTTCCTTCACAACCCTTATTAGTACAAATAACACGATTTTCAATCATACCGTTTCTGCCTCCACACTTCATTTCCGAGGAACGATTAATATGTAATAAAGGTGCTGCGAGTCGGCTCGTCTCTGTTACAGCGATCGGCGCTGAGTAGTGGATTTATAAAGCTATTACAGGAGCTGGTAGTAAAAAAATGATTTGGCGGGCAAACAGAGAGGAGAGTGCAGGCTCTTGTTCATGTTGGGCGATTGTATGAGAACGGTTATTAGCTGCTCCAGCAGGTGCGCAGCTGTTTGCAAGGTGAGAGGTGATAACTCACATGTATAAAGTCAGGCCCGGGACGGCGTACAAATATGTGGAGAGTCCAGGAGTAATTCCTTGTGCTACTGCCGGGGTAACCGCAGGTTGCTGTATGAATGGCGGGCTCTGAACACACAGGCTATTCTCCCGCCGAGAGCCGAGCAGGAAATGGCTGCCGTAAATCTGTTAATGCACCTGATATTGTCGGAGGGAACGGCACCTGAAGCCTAAAAATGATTAAGCCGGCTGAATTCTGGGCCAAGTTGCTCAATGCTGGAGGCTCCGGGTGCCTCTGGTGTTTGGAAACTGTAGACCTCGGGTTTTTTTATGTGCCAATACTACTGGGATGAAGAGTAATAGAAAGACTATTATATGTGCTGTTCCTGGAGAAAAGGCTTCTCCGGGCTCCTGTCAGTGCCCATTACATCAGTAAAGGCGCGGATAAGTTATTTATGAGATAGAAGGGGAAGGTAAGAGATCCAAATGCTCTTAAAGTGGACTTTCAATCATAGAGTTGCTTCTATAGGACCCCTCCTTTATTATCATTGGATTAAAAAATTGTGTTTTGCTGCCTCTAAATTGCTTTTTTTTTCCTGGTAGCTGCCGTATTCATCTAAGTCAGTGGTCTCCAAACTTACAAACTGCGGCCCGGGGGCCACACGTGGCCCTTTGCTTGATTTTATTCGGCCCTTGGGGAGCTTTTTTATTCATTGGCACCAATGATGGGGCAGAATTCCTCCCAGGGACGGGGCAGAATTCCTCCCAGGGACGGGGCAGAATTCCTCCCAGGGACGGGGCAGAATTCCTCCCAGGGACGGGGCAGAATTCCTCCCAGGGACGGGGCAGAATTCCTTCCAGTAAAGGGGGAGAATTCCTCCCAGTAAAGGGGGAGAATTCCTTCCAGTAAAAGGGGGAGAAGTCCTTCCAGTAAAGGGGGAGAATTCCTTCCAGTAAAGGGGGAGAATTCCTTCCAGTAAAGGGGGAGAATTCCTTCCAGTAAAAGGGGGAGAATTCCTTCCAGTAAAGGGGGAGAATTCCTTCCATTAAAGGGGGAGAATTCCTTCCAGTAAAGGGGGAGAATTCCTTCCAGTAAAGGGGGAGAATTCCTCCCAATGACACCAATGATGGGGGGCAATGACACCAATGATGGGGTCCAATGACACCAATGATGGGGTCCAATGACACCAATGATGGGGTCCAATGACACCAATGATGGGGTCCAATGACACCAATGATGGGGGATTTTGTACTCCTGATGGCCACAGTCCGGCCCCCTTAAAGTCTGGAGGACAGTAATCCAGCCCTTTGTTTAGAAAGTTTGGAGACCCCTGATCTAAGTCAATCGCATAGACCAGCGGTCCCAAAAAATAAGGCCCTTTGCTTGATTTTTCTGTGTGTTTTCTTGGGGCACCAATCCATCCACTGACACAATCAATGGGGCATAATTCCTGTTTTTACCCTATATCCCATGAAATTTGTAATGTTTCCATGCAAGCAGAGTTTCTACACAAAGATGAAGATGCTGTGGTGAGAACTTACCGTATATACTCGAGTATAAGCTGAGTTTTTCAGCACATTT
Organism: Rana kukunoris; assembly: GCA_029574335.1. NCBI lineage: Eukaryota > Metazoa > Chordata > Amphibia > Anura > Ranidae > Rana > Rana kukunoris. The sequence goes on along the minus strand of CM056059.1, from coordinate 324,632,065 downwards.
TTTTGTGCTGAAAAAGACCCCCCCCCCCTCGGCTTATACTCGAGTCTCCCTGCCTCACTGGGCCCATCTGCAGCCTCATGTACCAGATCTCCGGGCGCTGTGACATGCAGTTTAGTTGGCGTCCGTCCAGCGTAACAAAGCCACGCTGCCTCCTCCGTGATAGGCGGAACACTGACTCATTGCTGGGAAACAGAATCAGTGTTCCATTAGGACATGTGTAACGGGAGGGCCCGTGGAACCCAGAACCCAGAAGCTCTTGAAAAGTATGAGATACTCCTGTTTCAGTTTCCCCGACGCCTCTTATGTGTAGATCACCCTCTGTCTCTAATAGGGGCACAGGGTTAATAAGAACCCCACTATGATCTGTGCTAGTCAGATTTAATGCGGTATACGTTGTATATATATATTGTGTGTTGGCTGTTGTGTACTATAAAGCTTGCTGTGATGAGGTGGGGTGTGATTGAATTATATAAGTCTGCTACTGTGATAATGTGTATTGTAAGTTAACAGACAGCCAGACCGGGAAGCCTAAAGGTCATGTGTCTGAGTCATCGGTTGTAGTTAATTAGCTCATGTAAATTAGGTAGGAGACGGAGTCAGGGTGCCTGCTAAGAGATGTATTGAGGATGATGTGTATGAGGGGGGGCTTGTTAGGTAACCATTGTGTGATGTTGTGGGTGGATCCGGGCCATATCTCCTGTGGTATCCTAAATTGTATACAAGAGCCTGTATTTCTCATTAAAGTCATTCCCGGTTTTGAACCTCAAACAGAGCTGTGTGTCTCGTTATTGGGGGGAATTATCCTTATGGGTCTTGTTCGCCTGACTGTCGGTAGCTGCCTTCGGAAATGGAATATCCTAAACGGCGTTAACCCCTTTCCCATTTGGGGTGCCGTTACATGTTTAATGAATAATTACACTCACCTGTAGTCAGGGATGTATTCTGGCCTAGGCCAACAAGGCCCAGGCCTAGGGCGGCAATTTGTGGGGGGCAAAAAACAATAACTGTGGAGAGGTATTGATGGTCGGACTTTGAGGCCAAGGAAGTAGGTAAAAAATATAATTTTAATATTACCAATTAAACATAACAGTATAAATGCATAGTAACAAAAAAAAAAGCAAAAACAATAATTCATATACATGGGAAAAACCGTTGTGTACAAAATCCCTAAAGTTGCCAACACACGTTTCGCCGTGGGGCTTCTTCAGGGCAGTTGTTAAGGATTTTGTAAGACGATGTATAGCCAGAAAAACAGAATAGTTATATTGCCGATGATCCTATACCGAATGAATTCAAGGGCACACACCACAATCACGTAGTCAAGGTAGGTACTTGCTTCAAAAGAGTCCTTAGATTTTGTTACAGATCTTTAGTTGACAACAAGGTCAAGGTAGGGATCGCTTTACGATTTATGTGAAACGTGACACTATTGGCAACCTCCATTCAATAGTGAAGGGTCCTGAAGCCAACTGGGACATATAACCAATGTAGATTAAACTTGAATTCCTTCAGGTGTATTAAAACACCGCTAGATACGTCTATTTTTGAGGCTAAAAGATTTAAGCAAGGTTTTCAAGTGGTTGTTTAAACGTGAGGTCCATGTCCCAGGGTGTTCATCCGAGTGACACACATTTTGTGGGGGGCGTCCCTCTGTCCTCTTCCCACGGCATCCCTCTCTCCTCTTCCCGCGGCGTCCCTTTGTCCGTCACCCACGGCAACCCTCTGTCCTTCTCCCAGGGCGTCCCTCTGTCCTTCACCCACAGCATCCCTCTGTCCTCTTCCCATGAATATGACAGGGATGCGGCTTTGACAGGAAGGGGTGTGCCATATTTAAATTAGGGGGTGCGCAAGTTTAGTCAGGCCTAGGGCAGCACAAAACCTAAATACACCTCTGCCTGTAGTTGAATTCTTGTTATTTATGGTTGCCTAAAATTTAGCTTTCCTCCGAAGACTTTCATTGGGGTGTGTTCATTTTTGCAACATAGTCTTGAATGAATTTGTTAGGAAAACTACTTTTGTGTGAGCAAATTAACAAATCTTGGTTGCAATCGATGGCCTGGCATTTGCGTGAGTATTTCGTTTTTGTTCTTCAGATCAGGTATTAAAAATGGAGTGAAATACATTTTATTGTAACGCTACTAACCTTCGACATCGACAGTCTCTGTGGCGTCTGGCTTGGCTTCTCTGTGTTGTCCTTCAGCGACTTTCACTGCAACTGCTCTGCAAATGGCTCCCAGCTTCCTGTCCAGCGATCGGACCCCCGCTTCACGCGTATACCTATCAGAGAAAAACACCAAAGGCTGCCTTTAGAAAACTGTGTGCCAACATTTAAACAGGAATTTCAAGCAATAAGTGGAATCAGTCTGCAGACTAAAGTCACAGGATTCTAAAAATAAAAAATATAAAAAAAATAGGAGACTACAGTAATTGAGACTGGGAATACCCGGACTACATAGTCAAGCGGCTCATCAAAAAGTGTATAACCGTATACACTCGAGTATAAGCCGACCCGAGTATAAGCAGAGGCACCTAATTTTACCACAAAAAAATGGGACTCGAGTATAAGCCTAAGTGTGTCCATGTGCATGCCTCACTGTGCCCATGACTAGACTTACGTTTAACTTATGTTTAACATGGTAGTATATAGAAGGGGTGCCCGGCTTTGAAAAACAATCAGTGCTCCCGATCTATGAACTGGGGCTAAGTGTGTGACAAGTTTCAGGTTCAGGGAACCTACGGCCGGCTGGTACCCCAAAGTCCGGGAGATCAGGTGCAAAAAGATGACTCGAGTATAAGCCGAGGGGGGCATTTTCAGCACCAAAAAATGTGCTGAAAAACTTGTCTTTTACTCGAGTATATACGGTATGTTATTATATCACTATTTCTTATATCTATGTTTTATTGTAGACAGGGAGACCTGTTTTCCTGTCCAACGATCCCTGAATGTGTCCTGACAAAGCCCAATGGCGAAACGTGTTGACGCACAGTGGCTCACTTTCACATCATGTATTTTATATATGTGCTGTTTTTTTTTTTTTTACTCTTTTCATGTTTTTGTATCCTGTACTGTATCTAATAAATATTATTCTAGTAAGTTTGTATACTCTACACTGCTCATTTTTCTAGACTTAAAGGCCGACCGCGGGCTACTCTTGTCCTTTCTTTTTATTTATTCTATACAAATTTTCATACGAATGTGCTTTCTTCTTAACAGGCATAAGTGTGCTTACCTGGTGATAATTTCCAGTGTGGTTTCAGGTGGAATCTGTATTTGCTGAGGGGTCAGTCCATGCTGTGACAGTTGTTTAGCAATGAGATGTCTGTGTGCGATTTCAATCTTCTCTTCCTGAGTGTATCCTGAACGGAGACAATGATAACAATGTCTGTCCATATTTATAAATCTGTGCAGCCAAGAGACACAACAGAGGCACAGGATGCAACTAACCGGCCTGGGTATTTGACAAATACACCAAAGAAACCTTTGGCCGACCTTTAGCAAGCCTCCCCTTTTTTTGTTAATTGGTTAGGAATGGGGTGATCTCTAGCTTGCTGGCGTTCTCATCAAGTGGAGTAGGGATTGTAGAATTACAATTGTAGAGACTTCTTGACACAGCACCAAAGTCAAAAGTCTAGGAGTCATTTTTGACTCCGACATGACAATGGATGCTCAAATTGGGTCAGTAGCCAGCGGGTCTCACCATCTCCTGCGTCTACTAAGAAGACTCGTGCCCTTCATTCCGGAAAAAAGACACCGCAGTAGTAGTAGGAACACTCAAACTCCAAGCTCGACTATGCTAACTCCCTGTACCTAGGTCTCCCAAAATACCAGATTGCCCATCTGCAAGTCGTCCAGAACACGGCAGCACGACTGGTAACATTCCATAGTCTTCTCACAGTGACTTGAAATCCTCATCTGCACCCTGGAGCCTGTAGCCTGGGTTTAATAATTGAGGCCTTGCCTCACATTTTGCCAAATTGCTGACTGCCATGCTGTGCAATATGTCCTCTCAAAGACACTCCAAGGCTCCATTCACACCTGAGCGTTTTGTCGCCTGAAGCGCGACACTACAATATGCTAGAGGGGAAAAAATACATTATTCTCTATGGAGATAGTTAACATCTCCACTACAAAACGCGTGACGCCGAAAGCCTAAAGCTCAAACAAGTTCCGGACGCTTATTTGTCGCGCGAATCGGGCGGTTTGGGCATGCTTGAGCATTTGTATTTCCCATAGGAAGTAATGGAAAACGCTTGATTCAAGCGTCTAGCGCGACAACGAGCATTTCTACGGGCGTTTTGTCGCTTTAGTCAATAGAACATTTCACCCAGGCAGAAGATAAAAAAATCTACAAACATAGCAACAAGTGATGAAAGAGATGATCATTTTTCCTATTGGCTAAAATTCAAAACGTCAAAGTTCAAAAACTTCCGACGACGCTGTATGCAAACGCTCGAATACGCGCGACAAAACGCCGGAAAAAACAACCAAAAACGCTACGCTCAGGTGTGAATGCAGCCTTAAGGACAGTCCTGCTACTATGGGTAACCTCAGCCCACACTTCTCTAATAATTATGGGGGAATTTTCCTAATTTCTCCAATGGAACCAAGTTCTGTAATCTGGGACCTCCCCCAAGGGACCTCAACTGGGAACTTTCTAGCCGTTTGTGCCAGACCACATAATCATTCTCTCCATAGGTACCTTGGCCAGCAAACTCGCCTGACCTAAACCCCACAGAACAGGGGTGGCAAACGCAAATTCATTGTGGGCCGCATCAGCATTATGATGGCCCTCAAAAGGGCCGGTAACTGTGAGATGTCCAGTGCATCCCCTCCCCTTACATTAGATGTCAAGAGCCATCCCACCATCAGAAGTCGAGTCCCCCACTCTCCCTTACATCACTTTCCTTATGCTGCTGGGAAGAAGCTGGATGCATTGCTTGAAAGCAGAAAGTAAGGAACTGGAGGAGGACCAGAGGAAGGCTGGAGTCCCGATAAAAAAAAAAAAAAAAAATCGCAGGTCGCCGCCATTATTCATAAAAAATTTATAAAAATGCCATAAATCTATCCCTTATTTTGTAGACGCTATAACTTTTGCACAAACCAATCAATATACGCTTATTGCGGTTTTTTTTTTACCAAAAATATGTAGAATACGTATCGGCCTAGACTGAGAAAAAAAATAAAAAATTTTGAAAAAAAATTTGGGATATTTATTATAGCAAAAAGTAAAATATAGTGTTTTTTTCAAAATTTTCGCCGTTCTTTTGTTCAAAAAAACAAAACGAAAAAATAAAAAATGCAGAGGTGATCAAAAACCACCAAAAGAAAGCTCTATTTGTGGGAAAAAAAGGACGGTAGTTTTGTTTCGGTACAGAGTCGCACGACCGCGCAATTGTCAGTTAAAGTGTCGCAGTGACAAATTGTAAAAAGTGCTCTGGTCAGGAAGGGGGTAACATCATTCGGGGCTGAAGTGGTTAATGGGCTGTTAATGGGCCAAGAGCTTCCATAAAAGAACTACAATGTCCTGCAATTCTAAAATGTTGGCGGATTATCGTTTTCATAAAGGCGCTGTATGAAGGATATAGCGGAGCCCCGCCCTTTCCTATGAAGTCTGACCCCTTCTGACATGTTCTCGCTGTACAAAAACATCATCCTTCTGCAACCAGAGAAATAAAGTCCGACCATCAGAAGGCACTCGGCACCAATCCCTCGGTGTGCGATTATGTCTATTGTTGACCTTTACAGAAGCCTAAAAAGCTCTCACAGACGGCTCGTTCTCCGGGATAAAGTACAGTAATTATGGTGGATGTTGTTTTGCTTTGTAGAGGGGACTGTCATCAAGCAATCATGTTGGATACATCAAGCTTCTCCTCAGCACCATGGTCCCACCCCGTTATACTCTTCTCCGGCAAGGCATTAGATCGTCTAAGAAATTACACTACTTTAACCACTTCCCTCCCGCAGTATGTCACGTGACGTCCTTGACTTTCGGTGGGGGACATCTGAATGATGGGGGCAGGGATCATTCAGATATTCTTTGCAGCCGGCGATTCTGTGCACAGCAAAAACGATCATAGCGGCAGTTCCACCACTTGATCGTTCTTACAGGACGAGTCGTTCCCCCACCTTCCCGCCACCATCCGGTGCTTCTCCGGGCTCTCCCGTGCCATTGGGGACCCAGAGAAAGAAATCGGCTGGCTCCAGATGACGACCATAGAGATTTCCGGTGACCAAATGGTCACCAGTCATCACTATGACTGTCAGAGGCCCAGGCGCTGCATTACGACGCGTTACGACGTCACGCCCGGGCCCCGCGTTACGACGTCACGCCCGGGCCCCGCGTTACGACGTCACGCCCGGGCCCCCGGATGTAAACAAATCAGCGATCGCGGCTGTCAGCATGAGATCAGCGAATCCCCCCCCCCCCGGTCTCATGCCTTCCAGCCTGGAGGAGAGATGTGGGGTCTTATTGGCCCCCCTGCATCTTCCTATTACAAGGGATATGGTAGAGAATTTTTGAATGGACAGCCACACTCCAAAAAACCTTAATGGTTGTCCTTATTGTAAAACAAAATAAAACATGCAGTAAAAAAAAACACAGCAGAAAATAGGGATAGCACCCTACGCGTTTCACACTATCAGTTAGTGCTTAATCTGTCCATTCAAAAATTCTCTACCACTTGCCTTGTGCATTGGCAGCACCCTGGATCACCTGAGAAGAGATTGATTGCTTACCTGGAGTGGTGACTCCCTTTTCCTATTACAAGGGATGTTTACATTCCTTGTAATAGGAATAAAAGTGCTAATAAAAAAAAAAAAAAGTTAAAAAAAAAACGCCCCTGCAATGACTGCAGTTGTATTCCCTAGGGCAGTGATGGCGAACCTCGGCACCCCAGATGTTTTGGAACTACATTTCCCATGATGCTCATGCACTCTGCAGTGTAGTTGAACATCATGGGAATTGTAGTTCCAAAACATGTGGGGTGCCGAGGTTCGCCATCACTGGCCTAGGGTGTCTGCTTAAAAAAACATATATAATGTTTGGGGGGTTCTGAGTAATTTTCTAGAAAAAAAAATAATTATGATTTTTACATGAAGGAGAGAAGTGCCATAATAGGCGCGGTATGGAAGTGCTTACCAGGAACCTCGAGAACCTCCATGCGATCCAGGAGGGCGGGTGGAATGCTGGCGGTTGTATTAGCCGTGGCAATGAAAATGACCTGGGAAAGGTCAAAGGGCACGTTCAGATAGTGATCTGTGAAGTTGTGGTTCTGCTCGGGGTCCAGCACCTGCACAAGAGAAACAAAGAGGGGGGGGGGGAACAGTCACTGGCAGTATTACAGAGGATATAAAACGGACAACGTTCGCATGTTTTCAAAGAGTACTAAAATTGTGAATTAATAACACTTAGCTGAAGGAGGAATATTTACCTAAGGCCAGCCATGGACGAGGTGAAACGTGTGGGCAGGCTGAATGTGTCGATTAATTAACTTTGGCACAACCAGCATGCCCGATTCACTTGCGATTATCGCTAGCGGCTGCTATAGTACTCGTGAAAATGCTCCCGATACTTTGCGGTACAATTTGCATCCATACAAAATGAATGGCCACAAATCGTGCTGCAAAAGAATCGCATGCAATTTGAACAGGAATGCACCTGGTGAAGACGACTTGCTGAAGTTCAAACTGAGCAGCAGAATGGGGAAGAAAGGGGTTCAAGTGACTTTGAATGTGGCATGGTTGTTGGCGGTCTGATCACTTCTGGGATTTCCACACAAAACCATCTCTTGGGTTTACAGAGAATGGTGGGAAAGAGAGATACAGCCGGTGGCCATAGCCGCTCACTGTATCACTCGGCCCCGCCCCCCGGGTCATTGAATGTGATTGACAGCAGCGCGAGCCAATGGCGGGGGGGGGCTACATTGTCGGATGCTTTTTCACCTTGACGCATAGATTGCATTAAGGTGAATTTTTTTTTTTTACCTTTAAAGCCCCTTTAAAGCAAGATCCATATCAATGAAAAGTTCTATGTATACAATCCTATCGCAGAATGCTACGGAAGTCACGTGTAGGCCAACTGCGCATGCGCGATGCGTGCCAACCGCAAGTGCGATGTGTTCCAATAGATTTACGACAGTGCACACCAGTGAACCCGGCATTCAGGGCGACGTGGAATTTGAGGAAAGTGGCCACTTGCTGCGCTCGCTCGCTCGGCCTCCTGGCTCTTTTTTTTAACATCCTCCAATCCACGGGGATGTTAAGGAATGAGCCTGGATGACGACCGAGGTTTCACTGGTGTGCACTGTCGTAAATCCATTAGAACGCATGCGCAGTTGGCCGCCACGTGACTTCCGTGGCATTCTGCGATAGGGAGCCGAATATGACAACTCACCGGCACTTTGTTATTCTGGAAGCGGAGACGTTTTGGACACATTTTCCCCCCCATTGCAGCCAACAGAACATTGGGAGGAAATCTCTGAACAGACACTGGATGACAAGAAATAATAACCTACACTCTGACACTGCGGCCTGTCACAGACTACGACCCAATCACACCATCTATCACCAACTTCTGGAGAGGTTTCATGAGACGGGAAGTAGATTCCAAAAATAGCCGAACTGTCTACTACAGAACGTTTCCTTCTTTAATGCCTGCGAGACAAAAGTTCCCACACAGGACCTCCTCTCAGCAACTATAGTCGGTATATATTCTACTATAACACTAGCAGAATTTTCTTCAAAATTGTTCTTTTAAGAGCGTTTGATTTTTATTTATTTTTTTATAGTTTAAAGGAGTTGTAAAGGAAAATGTTTTTACCTTAATGCAATCTATTCATTAAGGTAAAAAAACATCTGCTGCTGCCGCACCTCCCCAGCCCCCGTTATACTTACCTGACCCCGCGTGGTCCCGATATCCTCTTCGCCGCTCAGCCTGGCCGGCGATTGGCTAGAGCGGATGGATTGACAGCAGCGCAGCCGTTGGCTGGCTCTGCTGTCAATCACATCCAGTGACGCGGCGAGGGGCGGGGCCGAGTGATACGGCAGGAGCGCGCCCGCAATTAGTGACCACCATGCAAGCTCTCACTTGACTGTGGTGACTAGTTGCGGGGAGGACCAGAGACAGCTGCCGAGGGACCCCAGAAGACGTGGATCGGGGCCACTCTGTGCAAAACGAACTGCACAGTGGAGGCAAGTATGACATGTTTGTTAATTTAAATGAAAAAATTTTTTTTTTCTATACTAGCCCTTTAACCCTTTTACTAACCCCAAATTGGAGTTGGTTTTTGGTCCACGTGGTGAGAAAATGTGATGGAGCGAAATGGAAACCACACCCAGCCTGCCCCCCTACCATCACCCATGGTCTGCCTGCATTGCAATGAAACCCAGTGATGACAGGGTCTAAAATAAGGCATGTATTGAAAAATTAAAAAATGCAAAGGTTTTTTTTTTTTTATCCATTAGCATGTTAATTAGGCTTTAAAGCAGTTATAAAAGGGTGCTCCAAAAAAATAAAATTAAATAAATTATATACCAAACATGTTATACTTACCTGCCCAGAACCTTCTCTTCTGGAGTCCCCTGCCGGCACCTAAGGCTCCTCCTATTCTGCACCCCCCCCCCCAATAGCAAACGCTTTCTATGGGGGGGCAGCCGTGCTGGCTTGATCACAATTAAGCCTGTGTGCATCTATTGACGCACACAGCTTGGCTCAGCCCCGCCCAATGCTTTCAGGATTTGATTGACAGCTGCAGGAGTCAATGGCTCCCACTGATGCCCGCATGTCTTATGAGGAGAGAGAGAGAGCAAGAGAGCGCCAAAGAGAGAGTGCGAGAGCACGCACGAGAGAGAGCGCACAAAAGAGAGCAAGCGAGAGAGAGCGAGAGCGGGCAAGAGCGAACGAGGGAGGGCGAGAGCGGGCAAGAGCATGAGAGAGAGCGAGCATGCGCGAGAGAGAGCGCGCGAGCACGCGAGAGAGAGCGCGAATGAGCGCGCAAGAGAGAGCGTGCAAGAGAGAGCAGAGAGACAGCGAGACCGTTAGGGCTCTTTCACACGGGGCGGATCAGTAATGATCCACCCGGTGCACCTCCGTTTGCTCAGCAGTGATTGCTCCGTTGCTCTCCGCTGAGCTGGCGGATGACAGGGCGGTCCCCGCACACTGTGCAGGGACCGCCCTGTCTTTTCTCCGCTCTCCCCTATGGGGGGATCGGATAAAAACGGACCGTCTGTCCGTGTTCATCCGATCTGCCAGACGGAAGGAAAAGTAGTTTTTTTCTCCGGCATACTTTGGCGGACCTGAGCGGGTCGGATGTCAGCGGACATGTCTCCTCTGACATCCGCAGCTCCATAGAGGAGCACCGAGCGTCCGTTCAGGTCCGCAAAAAAAACTGGCAGGCAGATCTGAACGGACGCTCCGTGTGAAAGAGCCCTTACAGGTATTTGGGGGAGCCGACATTGAATATTTATTTATTTTTTTACCTTAATGCAGAGAATACATCAGCATCTCCCTGCCCCGCTAAATACTTACCTGAGCCTGATTTTTGATCCAGTGCTGTGCAGAAGATCAGAGGCTCTCTCCCCCCTCATTGGCTTAGACACAGCAGAAGGATTTGCATGGTGCGACACTGGGGCTGCGATTGCAAGGGACACCGATATATATAAAATAAACTTCAATGCAAAAGGAACACTGTGATATCCCCTCCCACTGCCTATAAGAACGATCAAGTGGCAGAACTGCCGCTATGAACATTCTTATCGTGCGCTGAATCGCTGGCAGAAGAGAAGGATATCTGAATGATGCCTCTAGCTGCACCCATCATTCAGATATCCCCCCACAAAGCCCAGGACGTAATATGACGTCCACCCAGGATGGTAGATCCCATCTGTGGACGTCAAATGACTATGGCTGTGTACTGCAGTGGTTAAGGGATGATCTCTCTGGTGTAGGAGCGTCTCCAAACGTCTGATAAGTGGCTTACAAAAGATATCTGACAAGGATAGAAGAACGTTCTCATAACGATACTAGAAGTTCTACAGCTGCAGCATCTGCCAGCCATTTACACCACGCGGCTTTAAGTCTCCCCAACAGAGGCAGGAGGGTCGCACGAGCGTCCAAGACAAATACATAAAATATACGGCTGGTCGTAAAGCTGAACATGTTCGTCCGTGGAAACTGCAATTTGGGAGGATTAAGCCAAAGTGTCTCTCTGGCACCAAATGAATATGTTGTAGTCACGATCTCTCGGCTAAGTGCTCGCCTTCACACAAAAAGCGCACTGTAATATTTTATAACATGCGGGGGGGGGGCCCCCCCCCCCCCCCCCGAGGAATAAGACGCATGAAAAAAATGGATCGGGGCCCCAGAATACAGCAAACAATCACTTTCTAGACGTTTAATGAAAGGTCATCTTTAATTAGAACAAACGCGGCCCTTGTTGTTTAATAACGATTGGAAAAAAAGGAAGGAATTCGCTATTTTCCTAATGACTTAGAAGACAGGAAACTTCGGACATTCCGACGACAAGGGCAGGTCATGTGATTTCCCCGTCTCGAACGATGGGCTCTGATTCCAGAGAGAGATTTCACCCACAACATGGGAAACAAGGAAACTCGTCTCTTCGGAGGAAACTTGTGTATTTTCACTGAACATTCATTTTTTTATTAATTTTTGTAACGTTTACATCTAAGGGCACATTCTAACAAGATGATTGGCATTAACAGGCTTTATAGCCACACCTCTGACTTCAACTGATGAGTCTAGTGGGGAACCCTCATGTAAATGGGGACATTGGTGGAAACCCTGATGTAAAGGGGGGGGGGGGGGGACTCAGTATGGGGACCCTAATGTAAGGGGAGGGGGACTTGGGTGGAGACCCTGAGGCAAGAGGGGAACTCGGGTGGGGACCCTGATGTGAGGGGGGGCCACTGGTGAGAGGATGGGGGGACACGAGTGGGGACCCTGATGTAAAGGGAGGGGGACACGAGTGGGGACCCTGATGTAAAGGGAGGGGGACTCGAGTGGGGACCCTGATGTAAAGGGAGGGGGACTCGAGTGGGGACCCTGATGTAAAGGGAGGGGGACTCGAGTGGGGACCCCGATGTAAAGGGAGGGGGACTCGAGTGGGGACCCCGATGTAAAGGGAGGGGGACTCGAGTGGGGACCCCGATGTAAAGGGAGGGGGACTCGACTGGGGACCCCGATGTAAAGGGAGGGGGACTCAACTGGGGACCCCGATGTAAAGGGAGGGGGACTCGACTGGGGACCCCGATGTAAAGGGAGGGGGACTCGACTGGGGACCCCGATGTAAAGGGAGGGGGACTCGACTGGGGACCCCGATGTAAAGGGAGGGGGACTCGACTGGGGACCCCGATGTAAAGGGAGGGGGACTCGAGTGGGGACCCCGATGTAAAGGGAGGGGGAATCGAGTGGGGACCCTGATGTAAAGGGAGGGGGAATCGAGTGGGGACCCTGATGTAAAGGGAGGGGGACTCGAGTGGGGACCCTGATGTAAAGGGAGGGGGACTCGACTGGGGACCCCGATGTAAAGGGAGGGGGACTCGACTGGGGACCCCGATGTAAAGGGAGGGGGACTCGACTGGGGACCCCGATGTAAAGGGAGGGGGACTCGAGTGGGGACCCCGATGTAAAGGGAGGGGGAATCGAGTGGGGACCCTGATGTAAAGGGAGGGGGAATCGAGTGGGGACCCTGATGTAAAGGGAGGGGGACTCGAGTGGGGACCCTGATGTAAAGGGAGGGGGACTCGAGTGGGGACCCTGATGTAAAGGGAGGGGGACTCGAGTGGGGACCCTGATGTAAAGGGAGGGGGACTCGAGTGGGGACCCTGATGTAAAGGGAGGGGGAATCGAGTGGGGACCCTGATGTAAGGGGAGGTGAATTATTAATGGAGTGAAGGGTTAGATCCCCAGTTGGGTATTGTAGTCTGTGTGTCACCAGACCAAGAATTGAGGGAGAATATCTTTCCATAGGAGGCACGGATAGTAACAGACAATTTGTCGGTGTCCCCACTAGAGAGACTTCTCACTTCCTCTTCCAGTGACCAACACAATGGAGAGGAAGTCCACCCTGCGGGGCAATTGGCGGAGGTTGTAACCTTTCTTTGCTCTATCCCCCCACCCCCCCCACCCCTTCCAATAAAAGAGATTTGGTTAAAGCTCCATTTCAAACCATTAAAGTGAACATAGAAAGCAGAATCAAAGTAAAACAACACTGGCTGATCTGTATTTTAGCATTTTGGTGATGCAGCAGATGAAGTCAGGACAGACTATGATGAGCATAAAAGATTAAAAGTTAAATAAGAAGTAACAATAATGCGGTGCTTGGCTCTGGCATAACATTCAAAACAAAAACAAACATAACATTAGCCCTAATTACTAACAATTTATGGACACAATGTTTTCATGAACAGCAGATTATCTGGATCTAATTGCAAAGAAAACAAACAAATCCTCCTAATGTTCTGTGCTGAGGCAAAGCATGACATTGTGGAATCCACTTCTCTGAATCAGGTCTATGGAAGACTCTGGGGGTGTATGGGAGGCTCTGGAAATGTCTGAAAGTGTATGGAAGGCTCTGAACTAGGGTTGTCCCGATACCACTTTTTTAGGACCGAGTACAAGTACCGATACTTTTTTTCCAAGTAGTTGCCGATACCAAATACCGATACTTTTTTTAAACATGTCCCCCACATATTGCAGCCATGTATGTGCCCCACATATTGCAGCCATGTATGTGCCCCACATATTGCAGCCATGTATGTGCCCCACATATTGCAGCCATGTATGTCCCCCCCACATATTGCAGCCATGTATGTCCCCCCCACATATTGCAGCCATGTATGTCCCCCCCACATATTGCAGCCATGTCCTGTCCCCCCCACATATTGCAGCCATGTCCTGTCCCCCACATATTGCAGCCATGTCCTGTCCCCCACATATTGCAGCCATGTCCTGTCCCCCACATATTGCAGCCATGTCCTGTCCCCCACATATTGCAGCCATGTCCTGTCCCCCACATATTGCAGCCATGTCCTGTCCCCCACATATTGCAGCCATGTCCTGTCCCCCACATATTGCAGCCATGTCCTGTCCCCCACATATTGCAGCCATGTCCTGTCCCCCCACATATTGCAGCCATGTCATGTTCCCCACATATTGCAGCCATGCCATGTCCCCCACATATTGCAGCCATGTCCTGTCCCCCACAGATGCAGCCATGCATGTCCCCCACATATTGCAGCCATGTCCTGTCCCCCACATATTGCAGCCATGTCCTGTCCCCCCCACAGATGCAGCCATGCATGTCCCCCACATATTGCAGCCATGTCCTGTCCCCCACATATTGCAGCCATGTCCTGTCCCCCACATATTGCAGCCATGTCATGTCCCCCACATATTGCAGCCATGTCATGTCCCCCACATATTGCAGCCATGTCATGTCCCCCACATATTGCAGTCATGTCCCCCACATATGCATCCATGTCCTGTGCCCCATATTGCAGCCATGTCATGTCCCCCATACCTCCGCCGCCGCTGCTGCCGGGTCAATCCCCGTGCAACACAGCGAGCACGTATCCGTGTATAGACACTCCCCCTTGCTCGCGATTGGACGGATCCGTCCAATCGCGTGTCTATACATGGCGCCGTGGGTATTACAAGTTTACCAACGAAAAACTTGTAATGCCCGCTGTGTTGCACGGGGATTAGCGGTGGGCGGCGGGGGAGAGTATTCTATTTAGGTATCGGGGGTATTTGCGGGAGTACAAGTACTCTGAGCGTGTATAAAAGGCTCTGGACGTGCATGGTGGGCTCTGGACGTGCATGGAAGGCTCTTCTGTACTAGGAGAGGTCTTTGTCGGCAGCTGTCTCGGCTCCCCCCCCCCCCCCCCCCCCCAGCAAGGACTCAACACCTTCATGCGAGGTTGCATGGTGCTGAGTGCTTCCAGGGGCGCTCCCGTGATACAGCTGGCGGGCCATAGCCACTTACTGTATCACTCGGCCCCGCCCCCCGCACGCCGCATCATTGGATGCGATTGACAGCAGCGCAAGCCAATGGCTGTGCTGCTTTTAATCAACCAATGAATGAGCCGGGAAGAAGGCCCCCTAAACAGCTTCCTTTACCTTAGTGCAGTCCTCCTTCACTTACCTCATCCTTCCATTTTGCATTTAAATGTCCTTATTTCTTCTGAGAAATCCTCACTTCCTGTTCTTCAGTTTGTAACTCCACACAGTAAAGCAAGGCCTTCTCCCTCGTGTGGAGTGTCGTGTTCGGCCCCTGCCTTGGACTACAGGAGAGTCAGGATGGTCTCTACGTTGCAGATAGAGAAAGGAGCTGTGTGTTAGTGGGCGTCCTAACACTCCTGTATTCCAGGGGAGGGGGCAAGCATGACACTCCACACCAGGGCCATTACTGTGTGGAGTTACAGACAGAAGAACAGGAAGTGAGGATTTCTCAGAAGAAATAAGGACATTTAAAAGCAAAATGAAAGGATGAGGTAAGTGAAGGAAGACTGCACCAAGGTAAAGGAATTTTTTTTTTTTTACCTTTTACAACCCTTTTAATGCATAGAATGCATTAGGGAAAAAAACATTTACCTTTACAACCCCTTTAAATCTTGTTACTTTGTTATTAATTTTCCTTTTTTGTCTTTGTATAGTTTCATGAATCTTTTGACTAGTTTGTTTATACCCCTGATGAAGCTACCAGGCGAAACATGTCGGGATAATATACGAATCTGAAACTCTGGCTTTAATTGTACACCTGTTTGTCTCTGTCATGTTTTTTTTTTTTTTTTTAATATACGCTTCTCATTTTCATTCATAAGCACCGTCAAAATCCCTATATCCTTCCTATTTGATGCAATAGACAACGTTCACCAAATCTACTTATCAAATCATTATGTCCGTCTCTGCTTAGTACTCCGGGGTTCCAGGCTGTGCAGTTCTAAAATTATAATATCAGGTCAAACTGCTTTCAATGCCCTCTGACACATTAAATTGTTCTCAGCAATGTATCCGAGTTATCCGAGTACCTAGCAGCATTCCCTGTCTCCGGGAATATCACTCAACATCCCTGCCTGACAGCATTACATAAATGTCTAATAGGGACAGACTGGAGTCAGGGAGATCAAGCAATGCACTGAAGTAAGAGATATTGGACGGCATGTACAAGGCAATACGGCAAAGCAAACGGGAAGATTAAAAATGGCTTCAAATAATCTGGAAAGTTCCCAGATTATAACCAGCTGTGACTATGAACCCCCACCAAGGCGCAAGATGACCTTCTCACAGGGTGCGTGTGCAAGAGATCACCAATCGGCTCCAGAGAGAGATCACCAATCGGCTCCAGAGAGAGATCACCAATCGGCTCCAGAGAGAGATCACCAATCGGCTCCAGAGAGAGATCACCAATCGGCTCCAGAGAGAGATCACCAATCGGATCCAGAGAGAGATCACCAATCGGATCCAGAGAGAGATCACCAATCGGAACCAGAGAGAGATCACCAATCGGAACCAGAGAGAGATCACCAATCGGAACCAGAGAGAGATCACCAATCGGAACCAGAGAGAGATCACCAATCGGAACCAGAGAGAGATCACCAATCGGAACCAGAGAGAGATCACCAATCGGAACCAGAGAGAGAGAGAGAGAGAGAGAGAGAGAGAGAGAGAGAGAGAGAGAGAGAGCGCGCGCACCAAGCCGAGAGAGAGAGAGAGAGCGCGCACCAAGCCAAACGAGAGAGAGAGAGAGAGAGCGCGCACCAAGCCAAACGATAGAGAGAGAGAGAGAGCGCGCACCAAGCCAAACGATAGAGAGAGAGAGAGAGAGAGAGAGCGCGCACCAAGCCGAGAGAGAGAGAGAGAGAGAGCGCACCAAGCCAAACAAGAGAGAGAGAGAGAGAGCGCGCACCAAGCCAAACTATAGAGAGAGAGTGAGAGAGAGAGAGAGAGAGAGAGAGAGCACCAAGCCAAACCAGAGAGAGAGAGCACCAAGCCGAGAGAGAGAGAGAACCAAGCCGAGAGAGAGAGAACCAGGGAGGGAGAGAGAGAGAACCAAGGAGGGAGAGAGAGAGAGCCAAGGAGGGAGAGAGAGAGAGAGAGAGAGAGAGAGCCAGAGGAGGGAGAGAGAGAGAGAACCAAGGAGAGAGAGAGAGAGAGAGAGAACCAAGGAGAGAGAGAGAGAGAGAACCAAAGAGAGAGAGAGAGAGAGAGAGAGAGAGAGAGAACCAAGGGGAGAGAGAGAGAGAGAGAGAGAACCAAGGAGAGAGAGAGAGAGAGAGAGAGAGAGAGAGAGAGAGAGAACCAAGGAGAGAGAGAGAGAGAGAGAGAGAGAGAGAGAGAGAGAACCAAGGAGAGAGAGAGAGAGAGAGAGAGAGAGAGAGAGAGAGCACTAATCCGAACCAGAGAGAGAGCACTAATCCGAACCAGAGAGAGAGCACTAATCCGAACCAGAGAGAGAGCACTAATCCGAACCAGAGAGAGCACTAATCCGAACCAGAGAGAGAGCACTAATCCGAACCAGAGAGAGAGCACTAATCCGAACCAGAGAGAGAGCACTAATCCGAACCAGAGAAAGAGCACTAATCCGAACCAGAGAGATCACCAAACACACACAGTCATTTTATACTGTCCAGTGACCTGATCTACTCTCTGGATCACATTACATCCTGAAAACCTCCATACTTCTCAATCAGCAGCTCTGCGCGCAGATTCTTCTTCAAGGACAAAAAGGAGAGCGGAGCAGCCGCCGACCGAAACTGCCAAATCCCCATTATCTCAGCAAAGCGTCGCACCAACCAAACGGTGTAATGAGATACCGGCAAAGGCAGCAATTTTCAGATGCAGAACAAACAATAAGAGAAGCAGCAATTTTTTAAACTGCTGAAAGTCAATATATAAAAAGTACAGGCAGGGAGCGATGTTCTGCTAGAAGATTATTTATTAAAAATGTTTAGCTAAATCTTCAATCTCCATCCGCCGGTCCTGGTGGGAGTTTAATATCCATGTGTAAAAAAAAAAAGAGAACTAAAAAAAAAAAGTCCCTTCTATTTGCTCTCAGCCGCCTCCAAATCTCTAATTTCCCTTATTTTGTTGCTGCTAAAATCTGACGCTACATTTGTTCTCAACAATTCCACTGTATGCAGAAATGTAGCCACCTTCTCTTGGTTCCACTGTATATAGGAATGTAGCCTCCCTCTCTTGGTCCCACTGTATATAGGAATGTAGCCACCCTCTCTTGGTCCCACTGTATATAGGAATGTAGCCTCCCTCTCTTGGTCCCACTGTATATAGGAATGTAGCCACCCTCTCTTGGTCCCACTGTATATAGGAATGTAGCCACCCTCTCTTGGTCCCACTGTATATAGGAATGTAGCCACCCTCTCTTGGTCCCACTGTGTATAGGAATGTAGCCACCCTCTCTTGGTCCCACTGTATATAGGAATGTAGCCACCCTCTCTTGGTCCCACTGTGTATAGGAATGTAGCTACCCTCTCTTGGTCCCACTGTATATAGGAATGTAGCCTCCCTCTCTTGGTCCCACTGTATATAGGAATGTAGCCACCCTCTCTTGATTCCACTGTATATAGGAATGTAGCCATCCTCTCTTGTTCCACTTTGTATAGGAATGTAGCCACCTTGTCTTGGTCCCACTGTATATAAGAAATGTAGCCACCCTCTCTTGGTCCACTGTATGTAGGAATGTATCCACCATGTAGCTACCCTCTCTTGGTCCACTGTATGTAGGAATGTATCCACCATGTAGCTACCCTCTCTTGGTTCCACTGTATATAGAATTGTATTTACCCTCTCTTGGTTCCACTGTGTATAGGAATGTAGCCACCCCTCTTGGTCGTATAGTATGTAAGAATGTAGCAAACCTCTCTTGCTTCCACTGTATATAGGAATGTAGCCACTCTCTCTTGGTCCCACTGTGTATAGGAATGTAGCCACTCTCTCTTGGTCCCACTGTGTATAGGAATGTAGCCACTCTCTCTTGGTCCCACCGTGAATAGGAATGTAGCTACCCTGTCTTGGTGATACAGTATGTAAGAATGTAGCCACCCTCCCTTTTGTTCCACTGTATATAGGAATGTAGCCACCCTCTTGAGACCATGACAGAGGTATCCCCTGTATTCCTCCATTTTATTGTATTTATTTTTTTCCCCCAACCGGGGGGGTTGGGGGAGAAAAAAAGGGAAAAATAAATACAAATATATTGTATATTGTTGCACATTCCCTTTGTTATACTGTAAAATGTAACCCAAATAAAATATTAAATAAAAAAATTGTGATTCTCATTTTATCCAGAATGGTGAAGCTCTAAAATTGTAGCATTTAGGAGACGAAACACGAGGAACTCATTTATCACTAGGCTGTGATCCCTACGAGGTTCTGGGTTAATTTGCATTATATGCTCCAAACAAAGCCTTGTATCCACCTAAAAAACAACAACAACCTCTCTGTATCCGTTTAGAAACATGTCTTGGGGTAAAAACAAATCTGATGCTCCATCGAAACCTTCAGAATTGTTATGAAACAGACAGAGTTTCAGTACTGATCTCTCAGATATTGTCAGTCTCACTATAGAAATTGGTATAATATTATATATATATATTGTCCCGATACCAGTATCGGTACCGATACCGAGTATTTGCGGGAGTACTTGTACTCGTGCAAATACCCCCGATACCTAAATAGAATACCTTCCCCCCCTCCCGCCACTGCATCGAAAGCCGCTGCATGGGTTAAAACGGCGTGCGGGAACATCACAGCTTTCATTTAAATAGCTGTAGTGTTCCCGCGCGTATAGACACTCCCCCTTGCTCGGGATTGGATGGGTGATTGTGATCTGTCCAATTCCGAGCAAGTGGGAGTGTCCATACGGGCGGGAACACTACAGCTATTCAAATGAATGCTGTGATTTTCTCCATGCTGCGACGGCTATTTGGTGGCAAAGGTATGGGGAAATGGCTGCATATGTGAGGGGACATGGCTGCATATGTGAGGGGACATGGCTGCATATGTGAGGGGACATGGCTGCATATGTGAGGGGACATGGCTGCATATGTGAGGGGACATGGCTGCATATGTGAGGGGACATGGCTGCATATGTGAGGGGACATGGCTGCATATGTGAGGGGACATGGCTGCATATGTGAGGGGACATGGCTGCATATGTGAGGGGACATGGCTGCATATGTGAGGGGACATGGCTGCATATGTGAGGGGACATGGCTGCATATGTGAGGGGACATGGCTGCATATGTGAGGGGACATGGCTGCATATGTGAGGGGCATGGCTGGAGGGACATGGCTGCATATGTGGGGGACATGGCTGGAGGGACATGGCTGCATATGTGGGGTGACATGGCTGCATATGTGGGGGGACATGGCTGCATATGTGGGGGGACATGGCTGCATATGTGGGGGACATGGCTGGAGGGACATGGCTGCATTTGTGGGGAACATGGCTGCATATGTGGGGGACATGGCTGGAGGGACATGGCTGCATTTGTGGGGGACATGGCTGGAGGGACATGGCCGCATATGTGGGGGACATGGCTGGAGGGACATGGCCGCATATGTGGGGGACATGGCTGGAGGGACATGGCCGCATATGTGGGGGACATGGCTGGAGGGACATGGCTGCATTTGTGGGGGACATGGCTGGAGGGACATGGCTGCATATGTGGGGGACATGGCTGGAGGGACATGGCTGCATTTGTGGGGGACATGGCTGGAGGGACATGGCTGCATATGTGGGGGACACATTTAAAAAAAGTATCGGTACTTGTACTCGGTCCTAAAAAAGTGGTATCGGGACAACCCTAATATATATATATTGCACTTGTTCCTAGTGAACACTGTAGACCACATTCCTCTAAATAAATGCCCAGCCCACGAAAAGCCCGCCCTGGTGACAGCTACAATTTGCTCCCATCTTCATTAAAAAATAGTCTGTGACCCTTTTCTGTGCCGCCACATTGAGCCAACTTGGAAAGCAAGTTCACCCTAAAAGGAGCCTTTGTATTTTAATCCCGATCTCGTTTACAAAAGCCCTCCATCTTATTTTTTATTTTTTTTCCCCAGCACAAGAACAAATTGTTACATATTTATCTGTTATTCCAACACCTCATCATTTCCTTATGCTTTATGACCGCTCTTAAAAAAATTCAGCCGTAAAATGCAAAATTTTTAAACAGCTTTTTTTTAAAAATAAATAAATAAAAACACAACTCTCTAATAAAACCAAATGTGGATTTTGGCAGACAAAGCTTGTCTTTTTATGTTTTCCTTAGTTTTGTGTCCGTTTTTGGTAAAAAAAAAAAAAAAAGTAAATAAAATAATCCTTCCTGTCGCCGGCAGGTGCAGATCTGTTGTAGGTCTGTATTTCAGGTCGCCTTGCGAGCGGTGTGTAAACCAAACCTTCCACACATAAAGAATTCCTTATTATGTGTCCTGGGAGACATTATTAAGGCTGCTTAAGGATGTAAAATGCATCAGCAGGTATAAGACGGGGCGCAGCTGTCTGGAGCGAGATAAAAAAAAAAAAAACACAACAGTCAACAGAAGAGAAACAAAAGGAATATTTAAAAAAGGGAAAGCACAATCAAAAACGGATTTCTTCAGATTTGTCTTTGAGAATTACGGGCGGCGAGCACGAAGAAGCCTACGCTCATAATGACCCAATCCCAGTCCTTCATCCCAACCAAATGATGAAGCGCCCCATGTAGTGACACATCGGTATTCAGAAGCTTTATTCTTTAGGTTCTATACCTATTAGCCCAGAACATGTTCCGAATGCTGGATAAGCGATAGGTCACGTTCCCTCTGAAAAGCGCATAAATGGCACGAATCAGGGAAACATGCTGCATAGCATTCCCTTTACTATGAGCGCATCTGTGCCAAGATTCAAACAAGCGACAGAAATTACAAACCATGACAAAGTATCTTTTGTTCTTATCAGTGCTGCAGGATCTGAAATGTTGAAGCTGTGCTCAAATAGGCAAGCAGAGGGCCAAGGCAGGCAGAAGGGCCGCCATCAGGGGGGTACAGGCATTACACCTGTAAGGCCGCGTACACACGACTAAACAAATCCGATCAAATCGTTCTGACAGATATGTTGGGATATGTTGGTTTGATCGCTGTACACACGATCAAACCAAAATCCCCGCCGGCAGACATCGCGGTGACGTTGACGCCGCCACGTCACCGAACCAGGAAGTAAAATACTTCCACGCATGTGTCGAATCCATTCGAGGCATGTGCGGACAGATATGTCCGCTGGTTAGTGTACTAACCAGCAGACATGTCGGACGGACGGGTTTCCAGCATACAAGTTTTAAAGCATGCTTTAAAACTGGTCTGCTGGAAAAACCTGTCTGCTCGCCCGTACACACGATCGGATTGTCTGCTGAAACGGTCCGTCGGACCGGTTTCAGCAGATAAATTTGATCGTGTGTACGCGGCCTAAGGGGCCCGAATGTCCCCAGGGGCCTGGAGGCGGCTGGACAAATGAAACTTTCTTTGGCAGCAACCCCAACCCCTCTCAGTTCTCAGCGTGCTTGGCTGGAGAAAAGAGAAGAGAGGTGAGATAGATGACTCGGCACCCCCCCCCCAGTTTTCAGTTAGCGGCTGGAGTGTGGGGCCCAGGGCTAAAGCTTTGTTTGTAAGGGGCCCCAACATTTTTGATGGCTGCCCTGGGCCAAGGAGTAAAAGAACACTGTTGATTTTAACCGCTTGCCTACCGGGCACTTTCACCCCCCTTCCTCGCCAGGGGGCAGCACAGTGGTGTAGTGGTTAGTTGGCACTTTCACCTAGCAGCAAAGGGGTCGCTGGTTCAAATCCGGACCACGACACCATCTGCCTGGAGTTTGCATGTTCTCCCTGTGTCTGCGTGGGTTTCCTCCAGGTACTCCGGTTTCCTCCCACACTCCAAAGACATGCTGGTAGGTTAATTGGATCTTGTCCAAATTGGGTGAGTATATATATGTATACGACCGTGTCCCCCAAGCGTGTCAAGATCCTACGGGGTAAACGACCGCACCAGCCAGGAGAACACTCTCTGCAAAAAGAACCTAGAGGCGATTCAGTTTCCACGTGTCGTACTTTGAATGACAATTGCGCGATCATGCAACACTGAGCAGATCTGGCTGGAGTTTGCATGTTCTCCCTGTGTCTGTGTGGGTTTCCTTCGGGTACTTTGGTTTCCTCCCACACTCCAAAGACATGCTGGTAGGTTAATTGAATCCGGTCCAAAATGGCCCAGTATATATATGGGTGTGTACGAAAGCGTGTCCTAAGCGTGTCGAGATCCTACGAGGTAAATGACCGCACCAGCCAGGAAGACACTGGCTGCAAAAAGCTCCTAGAGGCGATTCAGTTTGCACGTGTATCGCTATACAAGTCATTCATTCAATTTTCAGCGCGGTCGTACTTTGAATGACAACACTGAGCAGACCATCTGCCTGGAGTTTGCATGTTCTCCCTGTGTCTGCATGGGTTTCCGTCGAGTACTCCGGTTGTACTTTGAATGCCAATTGCGGTCATGCAAAGCTGTACCCCAACTTATTTTTGTGGCATCACCACTGGGCTTGTTATTTTTTGCCCAAAAAAAAAAAAAAGGACTAAGAAAACAAAAACAATGTCGAAAAAAGTTTTTTTTTTAAGTTTTGGTTATAAAATTTTGAAAATAAGTATTAGTATATTTTTTTCCTTCACTGATGTGTGCTGATAAGGCGGCACCGATGGCCACAGATTGGCAGTACTGGTGGGCACTGTTGAAGCTGTACTGATGATCAGTGGCCTAATTGTCAGTGTAGATGTCCCCCTGTGTGGATTTGATGGTTGTCGGCTCTCCTCATGCACGGTCATTCCCTCTGTTCTCAGCTGCATAAGAGCTGGGGGGGAAGAAGAGCAACAGCAGCACACGGAGCTTTCCAGCGAATGGCTGTGCAGCGGGGGCATGTCAGGGCAAGAGAACTGACCACAGTATACTCTGCTTAGTGTGGTCAGTTTTTAATAGGAAAGCAGAGGGACTGCCAGGAACACCAGAGATTTCACATATAGGATGGAATACAAAGAGAACAGGAGACTTTCTTATACAAGTACATGGTACAGAAGTCACATATAAGGAATATAAAGTGTTGGGGTAACAAACGCCTAAAAACATAAATAATAAAGTTTAGAATGTTATTACCATTGCAGTATTGGGGACCGGACCATGACAGCACATAGACCAGGCAATGGTTTTCACACGCTACACCTAAATCCTTTAGGCTGCTTGTAAAACACTTGTAGTGCAAAGCTAAAGCAAATAGCAGAACTAAGAACCCACATTTTGCTTTACAGTAAAAGATTATCTGGTGCTGTGATAATAATCAGATTGTGGTATTTGTTTATACATTGCATATGAATGGTTTAACTCATGTGAGATTTACTGAGATAGCGGGCGTTAGAAATTTCTTATCTGGAATTTTATCGTGAATTATCTTGAACATTACGTAACACCAGAAAAGTGATGATGTTGCAGTTTGTGATAATCGGTGCCGGTAACTTACCTCCAATAGTGCAGCTGCCGGGTCCCCCTGCAGGCTTTTCCCCAGCTTGTCCACTTCATCTAGGAGGAACACGGGGTTATTCACTCCCACAGTCTTCAGTCCATTAATTATACGGCCAGGCATGCTGCCCACATAGGTACGTCTGTAATACACATGACACCAGATAAATAATACATACTCTGTACAAGGTTATCAATATGTTCAATAAACCTTCCCCTGTGTAAAATACATATCTGCGATATCATCTACACTACATGCAGTGGCGGCTGGTGCTCAAAATATTTTGGGGGGCACAAACTGAAAAATACAGAAAAAAATCACCCTCATCAATAGCCGCCACTTTGCCCCCCCACCAATAGCCGCCACTGTGCCCCCCACCAATAGCCGCCACTGTGCCCCTCACCAATAGCCGCCACTGTGCCCCTCACCAATAGCCGCCACTGTGCCCCTCACCAATAGCCGCCACTGTGCCCCTCACCAATAGCCGCCACTGTGCCCCTCACCAATAGCCGCCACTGTGCCCCTCACCAATAGCCGCCACTGTGCCCCTCACCAATAGCCGCCACTGTGACCCCCCCCATCAATAGCCGCTACTGTGACCCCCCATCAATAGCCGCCACTGTGCCCCTCACCAATAGCCGCCACTGTGACCCTCACCAATAGCCGCCACTGTGCCCCTCACCAATAGCCGCCACTGTGCCCCTCACCAATAGCCGCCACTGTGCCCCTCACCAATAGCCGCCACTGTGCCCCTCACCAATAGCCGCCACTGTGACCCCCCCCATCAATAGCCGCTACTGTGACCCCCCATCAATAGCCGCCACTGTGCCCCTCACCAATAGCCGCCACTGTGCCCCTCACCAATAGCCGCCACTGTGCCCATCCAATAGCCGCCACTGTGCCCAACCAATAGCCGCCACTGTGCCCAACCAATAGCCGCCACTGTGCCCAACCAATAGCCGCCACTGTGCCCAACCAATAGCCGCCACTGTGCCCAACCAATAGCCGCCACTATGACCTCCCCTGCCCGCTCGCCGCCTGCCCAGCGGTGTCCTCCATGCGTTTCCTCCCATCAGGCATCCAATCACAGTGCCTGTCGTTTCAGCCAACCAGGTGATGGGTAACAGACCCGAGCACCTGATTGGCGGAGAGGCAGTTCAGTGTTAGGAAAGCGAATATTCATTTCATGAACCCATATAAAACACACCTGGGTGAACTGCGAGCGCCAAGCACGGCACTCGCAGGTCACCTTATTTGATGCCTATTAGAGCCTATGGCTTCAAAAACACATAGTGATCATAGTTGATATTATTTCCTTTTTATTCTGCACCTTAAGAATCCCAATTTATCCTCTTGTATCCATGAAAAGCCAAATGTTCTCCCAGCTGTGCTCCCGAGGTTTTGGCAATGCGTACCAAGCTTGGATCAGACTGTTGTCTTTACACCCGCCATCTTGGATCTGCGTTCTTTGGATAAAACGAGCCTATCGGGTGAATTTTCTTATCTGGTGTAACAGGCAGAAGTACAGAGGTGTAGCGGCTGATGTATGTGTACACAGATCCATAAGCTTGGATTCATCTTTATCTACAGTCATACTTCTGTTACTACGTGAAAATTCCTCACATGAAAGATGGGCAAAATCTCCTCTCAGCTCACCGCCAATGTTTATTTTTCAAACCACGAGGCCAGAACAAGTTACTATAAACTTGTAATAAATCAACTTCTCGTGCCAAGATGGATAGGGAGGGTAGGGGTTTAAAGGACCACTCTAGGCAACTTGTAATCTGTGAAGGGCTTGGCTATCTCAGGGAGATAATACACGGTAGTCGAACAAGGTCACTTTAACCACTTCCATTCCTGGGCACTTACGCACCTTTCTGCCCAAGCCAAATTTTCAGCTTTTAGCACTGTCGCACTTTGAATGACAATTGCGCGGTCATGCTACACTGTACACAAACAATTTTTTTACAATTTTGTTCCCACAAATAGAGATTTATTTTGGTGGTATTTGATCACCTCTGCAATTTTTTTTTGGACACCTAGGGGGGCGGCACCGATGGACACCTAGGGGGGCAGCACCGATGAACACCTAGGGGCGTAGCACCGATGGACACCTAGGGGGGCAGCACCGATGGACACCTAGGGGGGCAGCACCGATGGACACCTAGGGGGGCAGCACCGATGGACACCTAGGGGGGCAGCACCGATGGACACCTAGGGGGGCAGCACCGATGGACACCTAGGGGGGCAGCACCGATGGACACCTAGGGGGGCAGCACCGATGGACACCTAGGGGGGCAGCACCGATGGACACCTAGGGGTGGCACTTGTTTATTTACTATTTTGCCAATCAGTGCCCATGTTGCCAGTCAGTGCCCATTTGTGGGCACTGATTGCCATCTATTGTGCCTATTTTTTTTAGGGCTGTGCAAATTAACTTTTAATTAATCGATTAATCTTTAATTTTTTTGATCGATCAAAATCTTTTTGATCGATTAAAATTCTTTTGATTGTTACTCACCTCTCTGCCGACTTCTGGGCCTTCAGGGAGTTCTGTTGGAGATCCGGTGATGTCACGGACACCGGCGGGGCTTGCCGTGTCCATCTGAAAGGCTCCTTTGCTGTGCCTTCATATCGGCATGCCGGCGGGACATTACTATCTGCCACACGCAAGGGCTGTTACACTTCCCTCTATCACTTCCCTCTATCAACCTAGGATTCTACAACCATCCACTGGGAGTTGTGATAGTTCCCTTTATGGGACATTTACATGCCGACGGACTGATGTTAACCTCTCATCATCTGGATTCAGCAGTGGTATCGTTGCACACATTTTTATACCAGTATCATACTTGGCTACATGTTTTTATGACTGCTTTTGGTACCGTTTGGTATTACTCGCACCATTTTTACAGTTTATGTAGCGACATCGATTTTATCTCCAGTGCAATATTTATTTGGTTACCTATTCGAAGACTATAAAAGTTTTAATGTTATTCCCATCGAGCGCTGCCTTTGTGTGTTTTTTGTTGTATCCTGCGATCCATTTTTCCAGTGGTTGGAGCTACACTGGGAATCGGCCTGCAAGGAGATCAGCTAAAAGTAGTTGGATCTGTTTGTGCGTTATAATTAATCGAAATTAGTCGATTAATCGATTAAAAAAATAAACGATTAATCAAACACAAAAATTTTGATCAGTAACAGCCCTAATTTTTTTACATGTGGATGGCCATGGGGGATGTACCTGGCCATCCACGTTGCCTCCTTCCCTGGTGGTCTAGTGTGGGCATCCGAGGGGGGGGGGGGGGCTGCGCTGCTAAACAATCAGCGTGAACCCCCCTGTCAGGAGACCTGCCGATCGGCTCTCCTCTACTCGCGTCTATCGGACGCGAGTGAGGAAGAGCCGACCTACGGCTCTTTCGGTTTACATTGTGATCAGCTGTGATTGGACACGGTTGATCACATGGTAAAGAGCTTCCGCCGGAGGCTCTTTACCGAGATCGGAGATGCAGGGTGTCAGACTGACATCCAGGATCACTGATCGCCGAGAGCCCCCACGGGCGCGCGCCGGCATGTTATCCTCCTCGACGTCAATAGACGTCCAGCCAGGATTACACAACCACTCCCCGGACGTCAACTGTCTATTGACCGGGCTGGAAGTGGTTAAAACTGCATTGTAAAAGAATTCCTTTTAGCCATACATTCACCGGCCACTTCACTAGGTACACCTTGCTAGTCCCGGGTTGGACCCCCTTTTGCCTTCATTCTTGGTGGCACAGATTTAACAAGGTGTTGGAAATGTTCCTCAGAGATTTTACTCCATAGTGACATGATGGCCTCGCACAATTGCTGCAGATTTGTCGGCTGCCCATCCATGATGCAAATCTCTTGTTCCACAACATCTCAAAGGTCCTCTATTGGATGAGATGTGGTGAGTGTGGAGGCCATTGGAGGACAGGGACCTCATTGTCCAGTGGTGAGATGATTGGAGCTTTGTGACATGGTGACATTATCCTGCTGGAAGGAGCCATCAGAAGACGGGGACACTGTAGTCATAAAGGGATGACATGTTCAGCAACAATACTCAGGTGGGCCGTGACATTTAATTGGTACAGTATATACTTGAGTATAAGCCGACCCGAATATAAGCCAAGGCACCAAAATTTACCACAAAAAACTGGGAAGAATTATTGACTCGAGTATAAGCCTAGGGTGTCCATGTCCATGGGAGTCTATGGAAGACGCTTTCCCCGACTTGTTCATTCCCCGACTTAGTTGGGGTAGGCGGTACACTTTGGTGTGGGTGGGTCAGCCACGCCCTGTGACCTTTGGGAATCCGCCTTCTGACCTTTGGGGGAGGTCCCTGTTCTAATTCCTGAGTCCTAGCCATATTCTTTAATGGGAAACCCTAACCCTCTAACCCTAACCAGCCGTAGGTTTCCCAGACAACAAACTTTGCACACTTGTAGAGGAGACATGGGGCTACATGTGTGCCAAGTACCGGGCCCAGGGGACCTACGACCGGCTGGTACTAGGTCCCCAAAGTCACTGGAGAAATGACCATTTAACATGGGAGTCTATGGAAGGGGTGCCCGGGTTTGAAAAATCGTTGCTCTCTGGCCATAGGTCCCCCAGACAACAAACTTTGCACACGTGTAGAGGAAGAGTGGGGCTACATGTTTTCTAAGTTTGGCTGGCCAGTACTGGGTCCCCAAAGTCCGGGAGATCAGGCGCAAAAAAGGTGACTCAAGTATAAGCTGAGGGGGGCATTTTCAGCACAAAAAAAAATAAATGTGCTGAAAAACTTGGCTTATACTTAAGTATATACGGTACCAAGGGGCTTAAAGCGTGCCAAGAAAATACCCCCCCCCGGTGATACAAGGCAGGATGGATCCATGCTTTTATGTTGTTTACACCAAATTCTGACCCCACCATTTGAATGTTGGAGCTGAAATCGAGACTCATTAGACCAGGTAACGTTTTTCCAATCTTCTATTGTCCACTTTTAGAGAGCCTTTGTCAATTGTAGCCACAGTTTTCTGTTCTTAGCTGAAAGGATTGGCACCCGGTGTGGTCTTCTGCTGCTGTAGCACATCTTCTCCAAGGTTCGATGTTTTGTGTGTTCAGAGATGGTATTCTGCATACCTTGGGTGTAACAAGTGGGTGAGTTACTGTTTCCCTGAATCAACTTTACCTATAAATGTAAGAGTTGCTGCCATGTGATTGGCTGATTTGTGTTACCAAGCAATTGAACAGGTGTACCCAATAAAGTGGCCAGTGAGCGTATTTAGCAAGCCTTTCTGGTACTTCTAAAGTGGAGAAAAAAGTCTGCAAAAAATTAAAACGAATGCAACCACTGCATCCAAGGACTGGAAAGCTACAAAATATTATCCTTTTTTTTTCCCCTTTTAGGATTTTGGATTGATTTTACACATATACCGTGTGTACAGCAATGGAACAACAAGGACATGACCCTGCTGGAAAGAGGCAGCGCCCATCTTGTGTAACATGGGGTCTGCAATATAAAGACGGATCTAATAAAAGGAAGGCGTACGCTGAATCTCGTGCAGCTTCACAGTGAATTGGCCTGTTGTCGTTTTATTGCAGAACAGACGACTATTCATGAGTCTAAATAGGGCTCATGTGATCATCATCAGAGTATCAGGGTCCAAAAAAAAAAAAAAAACAGAAGTTGGGACTTTCAGGGGAAAAAAAATTACATTTAAATATTATATTTAGCTCCTTCAGCTTTGTAAAGTGCGATGTGGTGCGGTGACCTGCAGGGTGGGGCCATCCATGTCTGCTCCCCCCCTCCTTGTACATCGCCCAGCATTGTGCCCATTTGGTGACTGGCATCGACGTTGTTGATTTGCTGATGAAGGTGGGGTGATCTCCCTGCTGTCAAAATACAAAAGGCTCAGCGGGAGGAATTCCCCCCCATTCACAGGGCTGCCAATAAGGGGGTACCACCGGTCCCCATGAATTTAATAGAGAGGCCTAGGGAGCTTTTTGTTCCATTACAAGGTACAGACAGTTTGTATTGCTTCACTGCGGTTAGTTTTGCACAGAGTGGCCCCGATCGTCCTCTTCTGGGGTCCCACAGCGCCTCTCGTGGCTCCGCCCTACAATAGCCAACCCCCTCTGGGAAGCTTTCTCCCGAGGTGGTTATCTTGCAGGCACTCTCCTGTGTGATACACGTGGCGGCCATAGCCACCGAGTGTATGCATTTGCCCCCGCCCCCGGGGTCAGCGTAATTGGATTTGATTGACAGCAGTGGGAGCCAATGGCTGCGCTGCTATCATTCTATGCAACGAAGAGCCAACAAGCCATGGGAAAAGAGACAGGATCGCGCCCACGGAAATTCCGGGCTCAGGTAAGTAAAAACGGGGGCTCGGGGGGGCCAGGCACAGCAAGGTGTTTTTTCACCTAATGCATCCTATGCATTAAGAGGGGGGAAAAAAGAGGGTTTACAACTCAAAAAAAATGAAATTTTAAGAGCAACAACCAAAGTGTGGCTCATTTTTTTTCTCATGCATATTATAATATAGCTAGGAGTCAGCCCACAGCACCTCTACTGTGTGATCATCATTATGATCAGTAATCAGAGCCGAGTGTAATTTGAGACCAGAGTGGAGGGAAAGGACACACCCCCCTACACAGTCTCCTAGAGGAATATGCACAGCTGAGGCCACCTTCTGTGTACCGAGGGAGGGAGGGCGTAAGGCACTCTTGTGAGATTCTGTGGTGTTGGGATAACCTGTCAGAAGGGCTCATGCAGATAGCAGAGGGAGGTGAGAGGAAACAAAAATCACACTCTGTGCTTTGGATTGTGGCAAGTACACACTATAGAGCAGGGATATGCAACTGGCAGACCTCCAGCTGTTGCAAAACTACAAGTCCCATCATGCCTCTGCCTCTGGGTGTCATGCTTGTGGCTGTCGGAGTCTTGCAATGCCTCATGGGACTTGTAGTCCTGCAACAGCTGAAGCTCCGCGTATTGCAAATCCCTGCTCAAGAGGGATGTGCTCTGCTCATTTTTCATTTCAGAAGTTTGCAAGCCCCTTTAAATCAAAAATGTGATGAATTTCAGAAGACCAGAGACCCGTACCTGCAGCCAATCTCCTTACCTGTGTCCACGGATATCAGACTGGTCACACACTCCACCCAACGCGATCCTGTGGAACTCTCTGCCCAAAGTCTTAGCAATGGACCTTCCTACGCTGGTTTTGCCCACGCCAGGGGGCCCAACGAAGCAGAGGATAGGGCCCTTGAGGTTGTTCTTTAGCTGACGTACAGCCAGATATTCTAGAACTCTCTTCTTCAGCTTTGCCATGGCATAGTGATCATTATCCAGGAGAATCCGTGCAGCGCGGATATCCAAGCGATCTGCAACAAAATAATACAGAGATTTTAAAATTTGGGTTGCATGTGCAAATTACAGTTTTGAAAAAATAAATAATAAATAAATTAAAATAAAGATCTTTACATGCGAGAAGAACCAAAATTTAAAATGAAAGAATTTATGAGGTTGACCGTTCCTATATTAATTAAAGGGGTTGTAAAGCTTCACGTTTTTTCACCTTAATGCATTAAGGTGAAAAAACACCTTGCAATCTCTCGGGCACCCCAGAACCCCCCCCCCCCCCTCCCCCGTTTTACTTACCTGAGCCACGAAACTCTGTGGGCTCGTTCCCGCAATCGTTTCCCCCCAGCTTGAGGCGGCTCGTCATTGGAGATTGATGGCACCGCAGCCATTGGCTCCCGCTGCTGTCAATCGAATCAATGACGCGCTGGGGGGCCGAGGGACCCCAGAATGGGGGATCTCCCTTACAACCCCCTTTAAAAACAAATCAATCTATTCTTCCTTGCAAAATATTTTTCCAACACAAAGGGGTCAAATTATACATTTTTCACTAACACATCTTTCACACATTCTTTTTTTTTTTTTACACGATTGATTATACTTAATGATTTCATTGGTATAAGCAACAATTTTTACTGGATAAAACAGATCAATTCGGTTACATGGTACAGATGGGGTGTGATAGGCCCTGTCTGTACCATGTAATGACTGTGACCAATCACAGCTAGCAACACAATTGGTGGCATAAAAAGGAGGCCATCTAATGTTTACAGTTGTCATGTGATCTGATGCGATTGGTGACAGCGATCACATGGTACCGGCAGCGGGCCAGTACAGCGATCGGTCATTGACTGTGTGTGTGACACGGTGTGTGACAGATCATGGCAGCATGCGAGGTGCGTTCAGTGTCAGTGATAGGCCCCCCCCCTCCCCCCACAGTTATAATCACTCCCTAGGACACACTTAACCCCTTTATCGCCCCCTAGTGTTTAACCCCTTCCCTGCCAGTGTCATTTACACTGTAATCATTTTTTATAGCACTGATCGCTGTAGAAATGACAATGAACCCAAAATAGTGTAGTCTGATGTGTCTGCCATAATGTCGCAGTCCCGATAAAAATCGCCACCATTACTAGTAAAAAAAATGAAAATAATACAAATTCCATAATGCTACCCCCTATTTTGTAGACGCTATAACTTTTGTGCAATATAAGCTTATTGCGTTTTTTTCCCCAAAAAATATGTAGAAGAATACACATCGGCCTAAACTGAGAAATTATTTTTTATATATATATATATATATATATATATATATATATATATATATACATATACATAAAAAGTGTGTGTATATGTATGTGTGTATATATATATATATATATATATATATATATATATATATATATATATATATATAAAATGTGTGTGTGTGTGTATATATATTATATATATATATATATATACACACACACACACACACATATAATATATTATAGCAAAAAGTTAAAAAAAAATTGCCTTTTTTTTTTTTTAAATTGTCGCAAAAAATGCTCTGGTCAGGAAAGGGATAAAAAATTCTTCTGGGGCTGAAGTGGTTAATAAACCAGTGTATACCGCTCCTTCAACGATCCCACCCATTGAAATTAATGGGACACGGCGGCTATACTGCCGGAAATGCACCTCTGCAGAGGCGCTTTTTAACCCTTTCTCGGCCGCTAGCGGGGGGAAAACCGCCCCGCTAGCGGTCGAATAGCACCGCAAAATTTGGAGGTAAAACGCCGCTAAAAATAGCGCCGCTTTACCGCCAACGCCGCGCCCACCCCAGTGTAAAAGGGGCCTAACCCTTCCACACTCCATCCAAAAAAAAAAAAAAAAAAGTGGCGGCTGAAGTCCCGTTTTCGCGCCCGTCTATTAGCTTCATCTTTTGGTATAGAATTTGTATTTAGAATGCGAGCCTGGTTCCTTTTAGCACTGGGATTTGGGTCAAGCAGGATGTTGGCTTGTTTTTCATGCTGCTCCCGCGGGAATACAGCGAAGAAGCTGAATTTAATTTATCCTTTAAATCTTTCTTTTTTTTCCCATGTTACTTTGTTCATTTTTTTTTATTAAAAAGCAAAAAAACGACTCCTTTGATCTTGTAAAAGTGTTCAGATTAAAGAAATCCTCTTGTGAAGGGGCCGTTTCACATGCAGAACAATGGAGCTCATGACACAATGTTTAGGTGTGGACTCGTCCGAGATCATTACCATCCTCGTATTAAGAAGTGACGCCCACCTTTGGGACTCGGAATCTCGCCCTTGGAAGTGGCATTATCTGAGCGTGCAATTTGGGGTCTTGAAAGTAATGTAGGGATTTGCCTTGTGATCCCTTAATGAGCCCATACAAATGCTGCTCTTAAAGCCCTCGTTCACCAATGCCCACCATTTACTACGGGTGACATATTTGCTGTGCATCCCACATCTCCTCAATTAGATTTAATTGCCTTTCTATTCGTTTTCTTCAAAGAAGATGTAAACCCGAAAATCGCTAATGTGTCAGATAAGCTTTAACATGTTCATTTTCAGAGGCCCCGTTCACAGTTGTGGGCTGTGGCAAAGTGGGCATTACTGCAACACATCTGCTCTATGTGCGGCGCATTGCAGGGCCATTCATTGCAAATCGCAGGGGTTGCATTACTTTAAAGCGGAGGTCCACACAAATTCTTAAAGGGGTCGTAAAGGTAAAAAAATGTCCCCCCTAAATAGCTTCCTTTACCTCACCTTACCTTTACCTGAATGCAGCCTCGCCATTGCCATGAATGCAGCCTCACCATTGCCAGGAATGCAGCCTCACCATTGCCAGGAATGCAGCCTCACCAGTGCAATGAATGCAGCCTCACAAGTGCAATGAATGCAGCCTCACAAGTGCAATGAATGCAGCCTCACAAGTGCAATGAATGCAGCCTCACAAGTGCAATGAATGCAGCCTTACCATTACCATGAGTACATTCTCACCATTGCCAGGAATGCAGCCTTACAAGTGTCATGAATGCAGCCTCACCATTGCCATGAATGAATGCAGCCTCACCATTGCCATGAATGAATGCAACCTCACCATTGCCATGAATGAATGCAACCTCACCATTGCCATGAATGCATGCAGCCCCACCATTGCCATGAATGCATGCAGCCTCACCATTGCCATGAATGCATGCAGCCCCACCATTGCCATGAATGCATGCAGCCTCACCATTGCCATGAATGCATGCAGCCTCACCATTGCCATGAATGAATGCAGCCTCACCATTGCCATGAATGAATGCAGCCTCACCATTGCCATGAATGAATGCAGCCTCACCATTGCCATGAATGAATGCAGCCTCACCATTGCCATGAATGAATGCAGCCTCACCATTGCCATGAATGAATGCAGCCTCACCATTGCCATGAATGAATGCAGCCTCACCAGCAGCTCACCATTGCCATGAATGAATGCAGCCTCACCATTGCCATGAATGAATGCAGCCTCACCATTGCCATGAATGAATGCAGCCTCACAAGTACCATGAATGAATGCAGCCTCACAAGTACCATGAATGCAGCCTCACCATTGCCATGAATGAATGCAGCCTCACAAGTACCATGAATGCAGCCTCACAAGTACCATGAATGCAGCCTCACAAGTACCATGAATGCAGCCTCACAAGTACCATGAATGCAGCCTCACAAGTACCATGAATGCAGCCTCACAAGTACCATGAATGCAGCCTCTGAATGCGCAATGCTCGGGGATTCGTTGGGGTATACAAAAGAGATACATGTCCAAATTACCAGTGGGGGCCCCATTAAACCGGAACGGGGGCTGCAATTGGCCCCCAGGCCAGACTTTGGACATGCCTGCCTTAGTGCAGTCCTCCTTCACTTACCTCATCCTTCCATTTTGCTTTTAAATGTCCTTATTTCTTCTGAGAAATCCTCACTTCCTGTTCGCCTGTCTGTAACTCCACACAGTAATGTGAGGCTTTCTCCCTGGTGTGGAGAAAGCCTCTTGAGCAGGCGAGCAGGAGTGTCAGGATGCTCTCTACGATGCAGATAAAAAGGAGCTGTGTGTTAGTGGGCATCCTGACTCTCCTGTAGTCCAAGAAAGGGGGGCGAGCGCGACACTCCGCTACTGTGCTGCTCACTGTTCTCCATGCTGGAGAGGAAGCTGTACCTGAGGAGCAGTAATGGAAGGATCTTCCTGCTTTGCTTTAGTTATTCATGTACACCTACACAGGTTGAACTGGATGGACTATTCGTCTTTATTCAACCTTACCTACTATGTGTGTCATTTTTTAGATATGTGCTTTCTGAACCTCTTCTCTCGTTTTGCCTAAAGTGGTTCTAAAGGCTGAAGGTTTTTTTACCTTCATGTTCTATACAACATAGAAGAACCTATCATTTTGAGCTTAGGTCTACGTTAGGCAGGTACAAATTATGGATTTAGGACTGTTGTGGGCAAAATTTAATAAGGTACCAAAAGGAATTCAACATTTAGGCAGGTACTCTTTAGCGGTTGCAGCACGGTTTCACGTCTGCCGCCGCCGGCGATAACGCGGCGTTCTATTTTCGCCGTGATCCGTGTCACCAGGCTGGAATGTCAGGCATCCCTTGGGAATTGGATCCTTGTTTTGTTCAGTCAAGCGGAGTGGAATCAGACTCTCTACGCTGCTAAAGGTTACTCCGAGCTCTACGAAAACAATTAGCTGGCTCGCCACCAAGTTCTTGTCTTTCCGCTGTTCTCTTTGTTTTATTTTCTTTTTTCCTGAAATCACGATGGCGAAACCGAGACCTCCATGAAAAAAAAAAAAGCCTCGGAGGGTCTGGGAATGTTTTCTTTATGATCGGAAACTTTTCACCAATCGTGCAGATAAGGGCAGAACAAACATCACAGGTGAAATAAAGGAGATCTCTCTCAACTTTTTATGTTTTCACTCAATTGAAGTTGCATTCCTTTTTACTCTTTATAGTCCTGTAGCACCACGCTATCGTTTTGAACCAATGTTCACCTGAAAATGACCTAAAAAAATATAATTTTGCTCTTTTCCAGCCCTCCCACTCCAGTGCTCTATGCTGGCAGAGCTCAGTGTCCTCACCCAGTCTTGAGAAAAAGGGGACGGGGTGTCTAAAAGGCTCTGTTGGATTATAAAGTGCACAGCTACTAAAGTAGGAATGTGGGGGTGGAATCGCGAAAAATTACAATGTCTAGTAGACATGTGCATTAGTTTTCGTTAGAATGCATTTTCGTCCGAAAATCTGCTTTTTTCGTTATAAACAAACGATAACGAAAGTGCAAGAAACGAAAACCGAAAGATCCGACATAAAAAATGCTTTATTTTCGTTTTCGTTGTGGTAAAAAAATAAAAAATAAATTTTGGTTGACGGACGAGAATAGAATTGAGCCATCTGGTACAAGCCAAACAATGCACATGAACCAAAAAATGTACCAAACCCACCGTGAAGCATGGTGGTGGTAGCATCACGTGATGGGGAAGCCACTTAGCAACCTTGATTGTGAGGATATAGCAAAATACAAAGAAAATCCTCCAGGGAAACCTGATGCGGTCTGCAAGAAACCCGAGCCAAGAAAGATTTGGCAAAGTGTGCGTTTCCGGCACCAGAAGCCCTCAACCTAAAACCGTACACTTCCCCAGTGGAAGGAGCCCCACAAAACCATCGCACTGGATCTATAAATAGGAAAAAAACTAGCAGAAGTGCTTCTTTTAATGTACAAACATGAAATATCAGTTTTCATCCTTTCATAAATAGTTTCCGTGGGCTGTATTCCTGGAATGAGTAGGAACCCCTCATAGATATGACCCGAGGTTACACGCCGAGCGACTGCTGGACACAAAACACGCGGCCTTGTGACTTCCTCCCACAGTCACAACCAGCCCAGGAATCTGCAGCTAAACAATATACAATTACAGTGTGTAGCGTGTCACAAATACTTGCTGAATACACAACAACAACAACAACATTTAGTAACTGGATAGCGGGCCATGAAAGGCGACCACCATGGCCCGGATTCACAAAGCACTTACGCCGAAGTATCTCCAGATACGCCGCGTAAGTACAAATATGCGCCGTCGTATCTGTGCGCCGAACCCACAAACTAAGATACGCCTAAAAACTGACTTCATCCCACCGACGTAACTTGCCTACGCCGGCGTAGAGCGGGCGCATAGTTACACTGGACGCATGTGGCGCTCCCATTGACTTTCTATTCAAATATGCAAATGAGGGAGATACGCCTATTCACGAACGTACTTGCGCCCCACGCATGATTAAGGCGGTTTGCGTAAGTCGTACGTCCGGCGTAAGGTTATTCCCCCATAGATGAGGCGCAACCCATGCAAAAGGTTTGGACCAGGGAACACAAGCCTACGTATTGTACGTTGGACGTCTGTGAATATGGGCCGACGTGGGTCTGGCTGGGCGTAGGTTACGTTCACGGCGTACACAGTGATCCGGCGTATCTTAGGCAGTTGTTCCGGCGTGGTAGTGCGCATGCGTACGGGGATACGTCCACGTCTCGGCGCATGCGCAGTTCGGTTTAAGTACTTGGCGCCTGGCCCATCATTTGCATGGATCACGCTTCATTAGCATGGATCATGCCCACTTCCACCTACTTCCGCTTACGCCGGCTTACGCCTACGAAATATACGGTACGCCGGCGCAGAGTTGAGAGCATTTGCTTTGTGAATTCCATGCTTGCCTCTCTGCGCTGCGTCGGCGTAGCGTAAAAAGAGATACACGACGGCGGCATATATGTGCGCCGATGTCTGAGAACCCGGCCTAGGTCTTTAAATCGCTCTTCTTCTTTTAAGAAAAGTAAGGAGGTATCTAGATTTGTTCATTACATAATCAGACTTTGCTTCCTGCTGATCCCCTTCCTGAGCGAGAACAATCGACTCTGCAGTCTCTAATGATGTCAAACACCCACAATGCACCTGGCAGCTAGAAGTCTCGTTATTTTCCTCAGAGCGTGTTTTTTATTTTTTATTCAGTTTATGGGAAGGACAGTTACCTGGGCCGGCCACACACGACACGATTTATTTCCTGCAGCCACAGGATGCAGGAAAGACATACGCTTGATTCCCCCATCAAACACATCGGATAATCCGATGGCGTGTACGAGGCTTTAGTGTATGACAATGACGGGCAGCTCTCTCTCCACTCCCTGTGCCCAATAACAGCCCACCTACGGGTACCATTTCCCATACAATCAGTTCTGGATGGGAACGTTTTCGGCCCACCCTGGGGCTTTCCGCACCTCTTATTTTTACCGGCTACAGAACAAAAGGTCTTAGAAAATCACAAGTACTCTGGTTATAATCCAAGTTTCATGATGGTTTATGGAAACAGGAAGGACAATATCCTGCATGAAAGTCTCATCTGTGTGAACTTCTACTACATTGACCGCTGTTTGCTATGACAGCCTGGGAAACCTGCCACCCTCTGGCTGCGAGGAAAATTAAAAGGTTTGCAGCCGCTAAATAGAGCATGCTGAGATGTGTAGTTCCTCAAAGACCAGAGGTCAAAGGGCATGCACAGGTCTTTTTTCTCAGATAGGTGCAGGAACTCCCTCCTTCTCAGTTACCTCTTGTGTCCACCCACCACCTCTGGGCCCCATTCCTTGGTTCCATCCCCTACCCACCTCTGGGCCCCTACCCCACCATTCATTCGTTCCACCCCCTACCCACCATTCATTCGTTCCACCCCCTACCACCATTCATCGTTCCACCCCCTACCCACCATTCATTCGTTCCACCCCCTACCCACCCACCATTCATTCGTTCCAAGCCCCCGTTCCACCCACCAAGCACCATTCATTCGTTCCACCCCCCTACCCACCTCCAAGCACCATTCATTCACCTACCCACCTCCAAGCCCATTCATTGGTTCCACCCCCAAGCACCATTCATTGCATTCCCCCACCCCCCTCACCTCTCATTCCACCCCCCTCACCCCACCCCTCCATCCATCACCATTCATTGGTTTCACCCCCTACCCACCTCCATCACCATTCACCTCTACCCCCCCACCATCCTTCCCTCACTCACCCTCATACCCACCCCCACCTCATCATTCACCCTCCCTACCCACCTCCAAGCACCTACAGGTCTTAGTTCCACACCTCCAAGCACCATCATTGGTTCACCCCCCTAACCTCCATTCGGTTTCACCCCCCTACCCACCTCCAAGCACCATTCATTGGTTTCACCCCCCTACCCACCTCAAGCACCATTCATGGTCACCCCTACCCACCTCCAAGCACCATCATTAGTTCCACCCCCTACCCACCTCCAAGCACCATTCATTGGTTTCACCCCTACCCACCTCCAAGCACCATTCATTGGTTTCACCCCTACCCACCTCTGGGCACTATTCATTGGTGCCACTCCTTACCCACCTTCGAGCACCATTACATACATTCAGAGCTGGAGGCGTCAGAACTGCGTTCCCCCATTTTTCTGCTGAAAAATGCATAACTTTCCACAAAGTACTTTTTATTCAGTATGTCCATCATGCCAATACATACACTTTGTACCATATGAAGTAATTTTTTTTCCCTTTAGGCCCCTTTCACAATAAAAGGGTCAATGCAGAGGCGCATTGCGGGCGGTATTACCACAGTTTCCCATTGTTTTTAATGGGAAGGAGCGGTGAAGGAGCTGTAAACACACCGCTCCAAAGATGCTGCTTGCACACTGCCTCAGTGTGAAAGCACTCGGGCTTTCACATTGAGAATGCTGGGGCAGGAGTATTTCGGGGGTTTTTTATGCGCTATTTTTATCACTAAAATGCCTGAAATACTCCTCAGTGTGAAAGGGGCCTGAACCACTTTACCCTTGGAAGATTTTACCCCCTTCCTGACCGGAGCACTTTTTACAATTCGGCACTGCGTCGCTTTAACTGACAATTGCGCAGTCATGTGACGTTGCACCTAAACAAAATGTACGTCCTTTTTTCCCTACAAATAGAGCTTTCTTTTGGTGGTATTTGATCACCCTCCGCGGAATATATTTTTGGCGCTATAAAGAAAAGAACAGCGACAATTTAAAAAAAAATATTACTTTTTGCTAATAAATATCCCACATTTAAAAAAAAAATATATAAATATTTTCCTCAGTTTAGGCCGCTACATATTTTTGGCAAACAAAAAACAAAAAACAATAAGCTTATATTAATTGGTTAGCGCATTCACAAACTATGGGATAGAATTATGGCATTTTCATCTTTTTTTAAAAAATTTTTTTACTAGTAATGGCAGTGACCTGCGATTTTTGGGGACTGCGACATTATGGCAGACACATCGGACAACATTGATCATTTACAGTGTTCAGTGCTACAAAAAAGGAACAGATTACTGTATAAATGTCAAAAGGGTTAACACTAGGGGGCGATCAAGGGATTAACTGTGTTCCCTCTCTGTGTTTTAATTGAAGGGGGGATGGGACTTGGTAGCGGAAAACGACAGATCACCGTTCATACTTTGAATGAACACACAATCGGTCATTTCTCCCCTGAAAGGACAGGGAGCGATTTTGTTTATAGCGCAAAAAATGAAAACCGCAGAGGTGATCAAACACCACCAAAGGAAAGCTCTATTTGTGAGGGGAAAAAAAGGACGCCAATTTTGTTTGGGAGCCACGTCGCACGACTGCGCAATTGTCAGTTAAAGCGACGCAGTGCCGAATCGCAAAAAGGGGCCTGGTCATTTACCTGCATAATGGTCCGGGTCTTAAGTGGTTAAGTCCAACACAAGTGAAGAGAGATACGGCTCAGGAGACATGCTGGTAGTTGTAGTTCCCACATTCCCTGGCTAGACACGGGTGAAGTTATACATTATATTTCTGTAAGCACGCTTAGTCTCCTATAGAGATGAGAGGATGAAACTTAAAAGCACTACCACCCAGGTCACTTGGCATGGTGGCAAAAAGACACACATCCCTCCTGTGCATGCTGGGAGTTGTTCCCCCGCCCCGCCCCACCCCACAGAAACTGCAGTACAGCAGGCCAGCCAAGTCTGCTCTCCATGACCCCAGGCTAACAATTCTGCAGCAGCAGCAGAAAACATTCCGCCAGTCCCCTCTGTCATAGGTATTATGCATCGGCCAGCTGTTGTCTCTTAAAGTTCGCGGCGCGAGCTGCATGGCTGAGAGATGTGAAATGACACGGTGAATTCCTGTCTGCAGCGTGGCAATAGATTATTATTTATAGGCTATTGACAGACCGGCATGCTGTTTTACATGCGGCTTGTACTGAACAAGTCATCAACCACTTTGGAAAAATAAAAAATAAAAACAGTTTAACCCAAAAGCAAAACATAAATAAAAGGAAAGCCCACAAGAACAATGTGTAATTAAAACCCTGAGAATGTGAATAGTGGCGGGTCTGTGCAGAGTGTAAACAGGTTATGTAAGAGAAGCACTGAGATGGTCCTCTGCTGCCATCTGCTGGTCAGAATATATTACTACAGGTTATATTATTAGGGCAGATTTCTAGATCAAACGCCACTTCTATGTGATAGGCTGTAAGTAAAAACCCAACATGCTCAGTTAGAATATCACAAAGCTCTTCTAATACAACAAATATCTATTTTAGATCTGTATTTCTCAATCCTTTTCAGTCATGACACCCTTTAAAAAAAGTATTCAAAATCTAGAGGCGTCCCAAACTAAAATGTCTTAAAATTGTAATTATTACTTATCAATGGGAACCCTGAGCCTGGGACCATGCACATAATCACCTAAAATTAACATCACGTTACAAGCCCCCCCCCCCCTCCTTTACATCAAAGGTCTCTCCTATACATAAGAGCATCTACATAGGGGCCCTCTATACAGAAGAGCACCCCACAACATCAATGGCCACCCGAGACATCAGAGCTCCCCTACCCATAACAGCTTCCCGTGACATCAGAGGGCCCCACTACTCATAAGAGCCCCCCCCATGTCATCAGAGTGTCCTCTATACAAAAGAGCACCCATGACAATACAGGCTCCACTAGACATAAGAGTGTCACGTGTCATCACAGGGCCTCTATACAAAAAAGCCCCAATGACATCAGAGCCCCCACATGACATCAGAGGGTCCCCTGTACATAAGAGCCCCAATGACACCAGTGACCCCTATACATTAGAGCCCCAATGACATCCGTGTGTCCCCTATACATAAGAGGGCCCCAATGACATCAAAGGAGCCCCCGATGAGATCAGTGTCCTCTATACACAAGAGAGCCCCCATGACATCAGAGGTCCCACTATACATAAGAACCCCCCATGACCGAGTGTTGTCCCCTATACATTAGAGACACCATGACACCAGAGACCCCTGCTCTCTCATATATATATATATATATATATATATATATATATATATATATATATAGTTAGTGTCTTCCTATCATATCAGAGACCCCTTCCTATATACGAGTCTCCCTATCACATCAGAGCCTATCATACATACCTTTTGTCTCCAGCAGGCCTGAAGGAGGTGGAATTCTGCCTTCTCTTGAATTCCGAGGGGCAACTCTACCTGCTCTGGATCAAAGTCTTACATTACCCACCGCTTGGCTCACCCGGGAGCCACCCACACCCACCGCTGGGCTCACCCGGGAGCCACCCACACCCACCGCTGGGCTCACCCGCGAGCCGCCGACACCCACCGCCGGGCTCACCCGCGAGCTGCCGACACCCACCGCCGGGCTCACCCGCGAGCCGCCGACACCCACCGCCGGGCTCACCCGCGAGCCGCCGACACCCACCGCCGGGCTCACCCGCGAGCCGCCGACACCCACCGCCGGGCTCACCCGCGAGCCGCCGACACCCACCGCCGGGCTCACCCGCGAGCCGCCGACACCCACCGCGCGGCTCACCCGCGAGCGCCGACACCACACCGCCGGCTCACCCGCGAGCCGCCGACACCCACCGCCGGGCTCACCCGCGAGCCGCCGACACCCACCGCCGGGCTCACACCCGCGAGCCGCCGACACCCACCGCCGGGCTCACCCGGGAGCCACCGACACCCACCGCTGGGCTCACCCGCGAGCCGCCGACACCCACCGCTGGGCTCACCCGGGAGCCACTGCGATTCAACATTGTTGGGGTCATTTGGAGCAACTGTGACCCATCATTGGTGTCATTGGGTGGAAAAAGTGCCCTAAAGGCTTTGTGTTAAAAGTGGATACTGCCAAGTTCAGTGGACAATATCATGCATCATATCAGTTGCGCCACTCATTTGCGTATTATATTTTTGCCATCTAGCTAAGCGTGTGCAGCTCCGCAGGGTTTCCCATGGGAAGCAGACGATGTCTCAGTCCAGGGGTCACGCTGTGTTACGGTACTGCCAGAGTTGGCCGCATTCCTGAAACAACAGCTGCTGCGATAGCCGACATGAGATAGCAGGACGGAAAGTTTTGAAAGTAAAATCATTTTCATGGGGAACAGACTGTAAAAACACAGACGGGGCGAAAAGGCAATGAACTCCTAAAAACTGATGGAGATCTGATCACCACCCCCGCCCCCCCCCCCCCCCCCCCCCCAGCAGTCCACAAGGAGCCGATCCGTCAAACAGAAAACATCTGCAGGTAGTGGAGCCGAGACTACAAATGTGTGTATGTAATGAATAAACAGAAAATACAGAATACATCAGCTGCGGCAAGATAGCGCTGTTCACATGAACAAAGGAGTCCTTGGAAAGCGTCACTGACTCAAACAAAAGTCCTCCAGCTGCCAAGTCTGAGACTGTAGAAAAATAAAAAAGGTACATATAAAATGCGCTAAAATACCCGTTAACCACCTTTAGGCAGCTAAAGAACCCAGGCAGGTTTTGCGATTCGGCACTGCGTCGCT
Source organism: Rana kukunoris (assembly GCA_029574335.1). Taxonomy (NCBI): domain Eukaryota; kingdom Metazoa; phylum Chordata; class Amphibia; order Anura; family Ranidae; genus Rana; species Rana kukunoris. The sequence continues at coordinate 324,587,248 of CM056059.1, read as the reverse complement.
TTAACTGACAATTGCGCACGACGTGGCTCCCAAACAAAATTGGCGTCCTTTTTTTCCCCCCACAAATAGATCTTTCTGTTGGTGGTATTTGATCACCTCTGCGGTTTTTTTATTTTTTGCGCTATAAAACAAAAATAGAGCGACAATTAAAAAAAAAAAAGCAATATTTTTTACTTTTTTGCTATAATAAAATATCCTCCAAATATATTTGAAAAAAATTGTATTTTTCCTCAGTTTAGGCCGATACGTATTCTTCTACCTATTTTTGGTAAAAAAATAATCGCAATAAGCATTTATCGGTTGGTTTGCGCAAAAGTTATAGAGTTTACAAAATATGGGGTTAGTTTTATTGCATTTTTATTATTATTATTTTTTTTTTTACTACTAATGGCGGCGATCAGCGTTTTTTTTTTTCGTGACTGCGACATTATGGCGGACACATCGGACAATTTTGACCCATTTTTTGGACCATTGTCATTTTCACAGCAAAAAAGTGCATTTAAAATGCACCGTTTACTGTGAAAATGACAATTGCAGTTTGGGAGTTAACCACTAGGGGGAGCTGAAGGGGTTAAGTGTGACCTCATCTCTGTTTACAACTGTAGGGGGGGTGTGGCTGTAGGTGTGACTTCATCGTTTGTGTCTCCCTATAAAAAGGGATCACGCGATCGATGACGCCACCACTGTGTAGAACAGGGAAGGTGTGGTTTACACACGGCTCGCTCCCCCGTTCTTCAGCTCCGGGGACCGATCGCCGCACTCCAGCGGCAATCGGGTCCGCGTGTCCCGCGGTGCCCGTGCTTTGCAAAACTTTTATTATTGTTACAATTTTTTGTAATAGTGTAATGATTCTGTTTAAAAACAAGTAAATACCTATTCCTAAATTCCTTCATTCATCTATATCACCTCCGGCGTTCTAGTTTCTGTTCTCTCATTCACTTCCTGGTTTGCGGCGCTCGTTCATGTAAGAACTACATTTCCCAGTATGCATTGCGGCACGCCCAGAAATTCACACCTCCTTGAAGTCTCTAACACGTAGAGAGCGTCCTGCCGCACAGATGTAGTTCCCAGGAGGGGGCGAGCGCGTTACTGACCACCGCAGTAAAGCCTCCCTTCACGGTGGTGAGTAACAATCAGACAAGCAGGAAGTGAACAGAACAGAGAAGAAATAGAGCAACTTCTGAGCAAAAACGAACAATGAGGAAGTGAAAAGAGGAATGTCTGCAGGTAAAGGATGCTTATTATGAAAAAAAAAATTTTTTTTCCTTTACAACCCCTTTAAGTGTAAAAGGAAGTCTTATACGCCGGCAAATACAGTACACACACAACTGTGAATGAATGACGCGGCCTTGTGGGTGGAGCCTCGCATTGACCGCACTGCTTTCTAATTGTGATAGCGGGTGCATGAGGTCCAAAGGTGAACTTATCCTTTAATGAGGGAGGAAAGGTAAAAACAGAGAATGCAAAAAAAAAGCAGCATAACCTTGAGCTTTAACCCTTCTCTAATCTACGCCAAGATAAATAAAATGTGTTTTGCTCTACATAAACTTTCATTTGTTCCGAATATAAAACACAAGCATGTTTCTGGCTTATATTAAACCTCCCATATATCTGCATCTTTCATCAAAAAACAATATAAAAAAAAAAAAAGAAAAACCTTCATTTTACTTCACATCATTGCTTTTAATATGCCTTGTGTGATAGTAAGGCGATACGCGTCACACTTTTTATTCTGGGGTCTCCAGCGCTCATCTAGCAACACTTGATAAGTATCTTTTATTTGTTGTTGGGACATTTCTGGTGCTCTGTTCATTACATTTTTATTATAGTTATTAGTGTTGTCCCGATATACCACTTTTTTAGGACCGATTACAAGTACCGATACTTTTTTCAAGTACTCGGCGATACCGAATACCGATACTTTTTTTAAATGTGTCCCCAAATGCAGCCATGTGCCCCCACATATATCCAGCCATGTCCTGTCCCCCACAAATGCAGCCATGTCTCCCACATATGCAGCCATGTCCCCCATATATGCAGCCAAGTCCCCTACATATATGCAGCCATGTCCCGTCCCCCACAAATGCAGCCATGTTCTCCCACATATGCAGCCAAGTCCCCCCAGCCATGTCCCCCACATATGCAGCCATGTCCCCCACATATGCAGCCATGTCCCTCCAGCCATGTCCCCCACATATGCAGCCATGTCCCCCACATATGCAGCCATGTCCCTCCAGCCATGTCCCTCCAGCCATGTCCCCCACATATGCAGCCATGTCCCCCACATATGCAGCCATTTCCCCCCAGCCATGTCCCTCCAGCCATGTCCCCCACATATGCAGCCATTTCCCCCCAGCCATGTCCCCACACATATGCAGCCATGTCCCCCACATATGCAGCCATGTCCCTCCAGCCATGTCCCCCACATATGCAGCCATGTCCCCCACATATGCAGCCATCCCCCCCACCCATGTCCCTCCCAGCCATGCCCCCCACATATGCAGCCCCCCCCCAGTCCCCACCCCCATGTCCCCCGCCATGTCCCCCACATATGCCCGTCCCCCCCCCATCCCGCCATGTCCTCCACCCCCCCTATGCCATGTCCCCCACATATGCCCATGTTCCTCCAGCCATGTCCCCCACACCCATGTCCCCCCCCCCCCCCACCGTCCGCCATGCCATCCCCCCCACCCCGCCATCCCATCCCCCCCCCCCCCCCCCCCCCTCCCCCCCATGTCCCCCACATATGTCCCGCCCTCCCAGCCATGCCCCACATCCCCATGTCCCCGCCCCCATGTCCCCCACATATCCATCCCTCCTCCACCCCCCCACATCCCCCCCATCCCCCCCAGCT